>JASDQU010683886.1:1122-16694 GCA_032191745.1 Picea mariana | reverse complement strand
CTATTATTAGTGCTTCAGTTATTCTTAAGCATAGTCCTATCATGCATGAGAGTTATGTTGAGCAATATGCTTTAGATACTGATTTTAAAGAAGTATATGAGACTTTGTGTCATTCTAACCATGTTGAGGAATTGGATTACCATGTGCATGATAATGTTTTGTATCATCTTGGAAAGCTATGTATTCCACAGGGTGAAAGAATCAACATAATAAGAGAAGCCCATTCTTCTCTTATTGCTGGTCACTTTGGTGTAGGGAAGATAGTGGCTAATTTGCAAAGGTATTGCTATTGGCCTAAAATGAATGAAAGTGTTTAAAGATATGTTCGAGGATGTTCATTATGTGCCACAAGAAAACCTAGCAATCGAAAGTTGGGTTTGTATACTCCACTTCCAGTTCCTTCTCATCCTTGGGAAAGTATTTCTATGGATTTCGTAGGAGGTCTACCTATGTCTAAAAGAAATCATGATTATCTTTATGTTGTGGTTGATCGATTTAGCAAAATGTGTAATTTGATACCTTGTAAGAAACAGGTTACCGCTGAGAAAATGACACAAATGTTATTTCAAAATGTTTGGGTGCATTGGATTGCCTAAATCCATTATTTCTGATCGGGATTCTCGATTTATTGGAAGTTTTTGGTCGAGTTTATGGGCACTCATGGACACCAAACTGAAAAAAAGAACAACTTTTCATCCACAAACCGATGGTCAGAAAGAAGTGGTAAATAGAATAGTGGTTCATCTTCTTCATGGTTATTGCAGCAAGCATCCTAAGCTTTGGGATGAGCATTTACACTACATTCAGCATGCTTACAATTGAGCTAAGCACTCTTCAACTCAAACGTCACCATTTGAAGCATGTTTTGGCTATTTGCCCAAATTTCCTTTAGATTTTATCTTTGGGAGGGATATTTCTATTGATGGTCAATATGACATTGATAGGGAAGAAAAGTTCATTGAACAAATTCAGTCGATACATCAAATGGTGCAAGAGCAGTTGGAAAAGAGTCAAGCTAAGTACAAGACAAGACATGAAAAGCATTGTGTTGATCATAGTTTCCAAGTTGGATATGAAGTTTGGATTTACATTAGTAAGGAGAGGCTTAAAGGAGAAGGTAAAAAACTAAAACCAATTCGATATGGTCCTTTCAAGATTATTGACAAGATTGGTAACAATGCCTTCCGTTTAGATTTGCCTCCTTATATTCAAATGTATGCAGTTGTTAATGTTGAGAATTTTAAATTGTATGAGCCTCCTTTGATTGATGATCAAGGAGAGCATGTTCAGATTCCTTCTATAGATGATTTTTCCCCAGAATATCTTACAGAACTGCATGAAGACACAATCCTTGACAGGAGAATGAGAACTTCAAAACGAGGAAATGTGGAGTATCTTCGAGTTGGTCTTAAAGGTACAAATCCAAGAAAAACCAAGTGGATTTAGGTTGGAAAGGTGAGGGAGCTATACCCTCATCCTCAAATAGAATGAAAATAGTCTTTTGGAGGTCCAAAATCTTTCTAATGGGGAGGTGTGATCCAGGGGATCAAATTTTGCTCAAAATTCAAAGTGCTTGGAATTGCTTCAAATTAAATAGGAGCTTAGGCCTCATTGTCAAGAACCCAACGCAACTCATTTGGGTTCAAACATACGTCGGATGAGAGAGATACCACATTCTATTCAAAACGTCAAACAGGCAAAAAAAAGGGATGCTAACTGTACAGTCTGTACGGATGATGACGTGGCATGTCTGTACAACACGTGGCAGACCTGAATTGGTAGGACCATACAACATGTCGCATTCATTGGTTGGCAGATGTGGATGAATAGTCTACTGACACATGGCATATTTTGTCAATGGTTTGGTGCCACGTGGCCCAGTCGTGGGCTGCCACGTGGCACCCTGTTATTGGTTGGTTGTATAAAATTTATTTGGAGTCCACCGGATTCGACCCCGTGACCTCCACCCACATGCAAATCCTTTGCAAATTCCATGCTGCCAATGTGCCACCATAGTAGTTCTTACTATGTAATGGTTTTGAAATTATTTAAGTTTGAGTTGATGTATGGTTGGCGCGAGGGTCCGGGATGGGGCTTAGCCCCAACCCCTAGTCGTATATACAATACCATATGACCCTTGGTCACACCCTTAGAGCGCACACGGATTTGGATTTGGATTTTGGTTCAAACGGTTATACAACCAACGCATGCCACTTGTCATGATAATATTTTCTCTTAAAGTATTGGCCCTTTTTCATTGAAACACATGGTCACATGGGTCACACGACCACGACCTTGGTGGTTAGGGGCTAGGTGTGCCCATAACCATCCTACAGTTTGCACTGTTTGTGCAGTTGCGTCCAGTGCTAGGTTTTTCCACATAAATGTGCGCGGGGGCTAGGTTGAGGAAACAAGGGTGCATTTTGGCGATCCAGAGACAACAAGTTTGAAGGGGAACTTCTAGGAAGCCTATCTTCTTCAATTTTTGGCCAAACGAGGTGCCGAAAAAGCCCAGCTAGGGGTTTTTTAACATTTTGAAGCCATTGGAGCCATCTATTTGGAATTTTGAGCATTGTAGAGCACATATTTGAGCACGTTGAGAAAATAATACAAAGATCCAATGGAAGCTGGAACAGGAGATGTAGCCCAAGAGAGGGGTGAACTCCTTTATCATTTGTTGTGTTATGTGGTTTTTGTTCACTATTTATTGTTGTTGTTTATATGCATCTTGAATGAGTAATTTCTATAAAAGTTGTGTTGCAAAATTGATCCATTTGCATTTTAACACATGAATTAAATCTTGCAAATAATTTCAAGAATATAAGTCTTCTTCATTTTTAGATCAGACCTTCATGTTCTTCTTCATCGTTGGGATCCATGGAATATTCTATAGATTTTCTGAATCCAATATTTTCATCTAAAATCACATCTCTACTGATTTCAACCTTCTCTTGACATGGAGCATAGATTTTGTAATCTTTTGATGAATCACTATATCCAACGAATATTCCCTCCTTTCCTGAAGGTTCCAACTTCTTTATTTTGTCCTTAGGAACATGAATATAGACAGAAAATCCAAAGATCCTCAAGTGTTCAACACTTGGATTCTTTCTAGAGAAAGATTCTTCTGGAGTCATGCTCTTCAATATATCATGAGGACTTCTATTCTTAACATATACAACTGTCATATTTTCTTCTCCCCATAGAAACATGGATAGATTATGGTCATTCATAATTTCCTTAACAAATTTTTCAATGGATCGGTTCTTTAGTTCTGCCATACCATTCTGTTGAGGATTATGTGGGACAATTAGATCCCTTCTAATCCCGACCTCTCTGTAGAATGTATTGAAATCATCTGAGGTGTACTCTACCACTTATAGAGGAGGTTGAAATTTGTCCACACACATATGAGTGAATGATGTCCAAAACTTCTTTTTCTTTACACAATTCCTTTATAATTGGTAATTGGTGAGATCACCTACCTCACCACTTGATGGAGTCATCTTCTCCATGTTTTCAACTGTCACTCTAGCTCCTTGTTAGAGATATCTCCTGTGACCTTCTCGGAACAAGAACAACAAGAGTAAAATTATTTCCAATAGAATTTTCATAAGAAAATATCTATGGTATCAAGGATGGTAGTCATCATAGCATTACTAAAGTGACCTTCCTAGGAGAAAAACAAGAAACATCTCCTAGAAGAGATGTTGGTTCATTTTGTAAACACATGCAATAAGAATCTATATCAATAGTACTTGCATGCAACCAAGTATACCTAGCAAGAATAGAGCCTTTCAAATATTGTTGTCACAACTATAGTGTTTACTTGTACTATAGAAACTATCAAAATTGATATGTGCAAATTGAAATTTAACAATTTGATCAATCAAACCTAGAACATGGAGTATCAATTGCTAGGGAGGGTGCGTTTATTCTTCTGAATGTACTAAATCCAATATCACTTCTTGGAAAAGTTCTCTTGTACATCCCCTTCAAATAGAATCATGGTTTGTTGGATGATATAACTTGGAAAGAATATACAAGTGCATACCTTTGAAATTTGTAGCATCATTCAACTTGTCTTGTAATCTAAAACTAGACACAATCTTGACAATAAGAGGTTAGAAACTGAATAAAAAAGGTTCATTGATTAGAACAAGAAAGAAACCCTAAAATTTCAAATTTGACCACAAATGATCCAGGTGGATATCGGTGGCCACCCAACTTTCCCAACTAGCTCAAAACAATTTTCTCGCAATTTTGGTAATTTACTATTTTTAGCAATTTTCACTTCTGGAGTTGTTTTGAGGCCCTAAACGATGTTTTTTGGAAGAAAGGGGAGAAATATTGAAGTTTCTTACATATTACCCTAAAATTAATCGCCTCGATGATACCTTTCCAACGGGCTATCATGTGCCTAAAACTGATATCGTATGCAAAAGTTATGACCCTGAGAAGTTGATGTACTAACTTACCCAAACGGGACCCACATGACTTTTGGTGCTTCATATCCTAGGGTTATATTTTTGGTTGTATAGGTTTTTTGGCATTCTTGTTTATTGTAAAAATCCCTTCAGAGCCTCATTGTAATCATCTTCTTGCGAATGAGGGCAACCGTCATTTCTCTTCTCAACGATAAGCTGCCACCATTCCAGCAAGCTTGTTTCCACTGCATTTTACAGTTCCAACTTATTTCCTTATTGAATAGAAAACCAGCTTTATTGTATCTTTGTTATTTTTTACCAAGCACCTGTTAATAATCTATAGTCACTTAATTCTTCTCATAAAATCCGGATCAACAAAAATCAATTTTGACAAAAAAGTCAACCTTTGACTTTGACCAATAACATTTTCCTTTGACTATTCAACCTTTGAATTTGAATTTGACCTATCCACCTTTGACTTTGACCATTCCACCTTTGACTTTGGAAAATAACTCAAAATTGAATTTTTTGTTGGTTGAGGGCACCAGAGGGTGCGCTAGGCTAAGGCATGCTAGAATACCCAAACATTAGGTCCAACACTTCACTGAAAGTGCCCAGGAATTTAAGTTATGGTTTTCTACAACTGCAAAATAAGAAACTCTAGCTGCAACTACAAATGGTACTACAATGAGATTTACAAGAAACTTTCGATACACCTTCTAGCGGTTGGAATGTTTTGAAGTTAGAGTGGGCCCATAACCTGTCAAAATTTTCGATGTGCTCATTTTACCATAGACAATATCACTATTTTCATCTAACCATATTCATGGAACCACCTCCGAGTACCTTAACCTTTACTATATAGAATGATTCTGGAAAGCCACACTAGAACCAATAGATAAAACCTACCTACAGTAGTATCACAAGATGGAACCAAAAAATACAATCCAACTGCAACAACAACAGAAAACAAGGAGAGCACACCTTCTCCAAGGGTAGCACACAAGAGAGAATCTCCACAACCATATAACAAGAACAATAATCAACTGTAGTAGTTGCAGTTGTAGTTCTTAGAATACCACCAAGAATACCACCAAGAATACTATATTACCACCAAGAAAGTCACCAATAATACCACCAAGAGATACTATAAGGTAGGGTGCATATATTAGGATATATAGCGCTAGAGAGAGAGACCAAGAATCACCCCAAAATATCTGCCTTCCTTTCTTGCAGTTGTAGCTCCAAACTTGCACTATACCTTTCTGAGAGTGTGAGTGAAGTGTGTACAAAATGAGCTCAAGAGCCTCTTATTTATAGTCCTTCTTGGCACCTATCTAGGTTGACTTCTCTTTCTAGAGGGTAATACTTTAATATTATTTATTTATTGAGTCCACTAGTCTTATAGGGTTCTCACACATCCGTTTAGGGTTTCTCTTGCTTCCAGAATATTCTATTCTAATCAAAGGTTAGATATGGAGGTTAATGCCTCATGCAATTACCATAATATCAATAGGAATTACATAGTTGGGAATTTTGTATTAGAAATAGTGTGAATAACATGACCCGTACTCCTTGTCTTACCTCCCACAAGAAATCTGTGTACCAATATACAACCATTGAGCAATAAAAACCTAAAAATTTGAATTAGAAAGAAGTCTCTAGAACCACCACTGGTCTTTCCTACAATAGTACCAACCCAAGTGCAAATTAATTCGATAATTTTGGCTACATTAGTTTTTCGCCCACAACTATTCCAGGTAGTACAAACATCAGTTACTTTGTATTACACTAGACTGATGTTGGATGTCATAGAAGCAAGCAACAACAATCATAAACGATTACACTCACTAGAACCTCCTATCTTGATAATATTGAAAATCCATATGGTAATTGAGATTACGGCCTTGGGATGAAGAAGATGATACACATCCAAATCCTCATAAATACTAGAAACATATTCCTTCTTATCACTACCATCATAATTGATAATTAAAATACCATGTGGGAATACATAACATCTATCCTCATTAATGAATTTGAATACCATACTCTATACTTCCATCACCTGAGCATGTCTTTGAATTTTTTCTACATTCCCATCCAACTTCAAATCCATCGCACCAGAATCAAATTGAGTTACAAATAATACTTTTCCAATTAATTTATCATGAGACCAAGTACACCTCCCACCTGTGAGGCCTCATTTCTGCACTGACTGCAATATTGGAGATAATGACTGCCAAGTCTTCGCGACTAGATGAATAGACTCGAGGTTGTTGTGTCGAATATTTATCAGGGTATGGTAATAAATAACTTATGTGTGCATGGAACTCCCACGCACTCTACTACATGAACCCTTGACATGGACCCCAAGGACCCCACAAATAACCCATGTGCCTTTTTTTAGGGAAGGGTTACAATCCTTATCTGCCCAGAGACTCCCAAGGAACCTAGGGCTAATCGGATGGCTCTACTAGGCATTTTGTCTGCTTCCTTATTATTCCCTCTGGGAATTTGAAGATATTGGACTGTGGTGCTAGATAAGGAGAGTTTAATTCTTTCCATGAGGATTTTTAACTTTATTTCCTTTGGGTTAGAAAATATAAAAAAACATCTTACGGTATTCTTTGAGTCACAGATTATATTCCGCTGGTCAATTTACTTCCAAAGTTCTAGTTGTACCCCTTGACACATCACATAGGATTCTTCCATATTGTTTGTAGTGACACCTATATTCCAATAGAATTCCAATTATTTGATTCCTCGAGGTCCATACGACACTCCCCCGCACCTGTTTCCCCTGAGTTTCCTTTTGACTCCCCATCAAAATATAGAATATATCCTAAAGAAGAATAGAGACAATTGTGAAACTCCATCACTAAAATCTGAAGCTTCTAGGATGATATTTGGGAAATTTTAGTGGAGATTATCACTTTGATATGCAATTTGGCCATCTAGAGTTCCTCCTCTGGGTCCAATTTCTAAATATTTTCCACTTTGATTGTTTTGGAGTTCAAATATTATACCATTTTCCACATTGCATGATCCACTATGGAACATGGGGGGAGGATATTGTTTTTAAAACTAACTTTATTTCTAGCCAACCACAATTGCTAGCAAATATATTTTTAAGAAGATTTCCATGTTCTCTTAAGAACAATTTTCCCATGAAAATAACCTTGCTATGACGATCCCCATTTCCCCACCAAGGATTTACATGATGTTGGCCATGAAATTTTATGGTATATCTCTGAGAACACCCAATGCCACACCTGTTTGGAATATTCACACTATGTAAATAGATGAGGTGATGATTCTAGAGCATGTTGACATAATTCACATCTATATGGTCCCTGAAAGTATCTTTTACTCAGAATTTCCCTTGTTAACAATTTGTTCTAAGCCAAGACTAGTAGAAGGTAATAATTTTCGGAATCCCATCATTATTCCATACATTGTGCCATAGGATTGAATTTTCAGGGAGCGGGGGTTGACTAATTAGATCCTTATAACCCTCCCTCACCAAGTATCCATTATTTCCCCAACCACCATTGTCCCTCTGCTAAATATGAATCGGGGATACTCCTTTAAGAGACAATATCAAAGAGTGAGCCAACTGAGTGAGATGATGAAGTGGCCCCAAATCCCACTCCATCCACATCCCATTAGCTTGTCAAGATGATATATAAGAAAAAGAGACTTTCTCTAAGAAATTATCCATTTTCGTATAGGTTCCACAGTTACATAATCTCTTAAAGTTTCATGGCCAATAAATCGATCATGCCATAGATTAATGTTCTTTCCATTCGGAGGGATATAGGTAAGAGAATCCTAAAAATAATTCAAGGATACCCTTAGTAGCTTCAATATTGGAGAATCAACCTACCTTCTTGGAATAGTATCCAAGCAACATCATCTATCCTTTGATAAATAATTTTGACACAATCCTCCCTTCCACCATTCATTTCCTCATGTCGCTAATCTCCAAAGTAGTTTGGAGCCTAAAGTGATGTTTACTAGTTGAGGGTCTCTAACACCAAGGCATCAATTGTTGTTAGGTGAATGAAATATACTCAAGTTGACCATATTAAATTTATTTGACTTGGATTTTCCCCTTTTCCATAATAATTTTCGTATTTCTGGTGCCATATCCTTCTTCATCCCCACTAGAGATAACAATGCAGAGAATTGATAGATTGGGAATGACGAGAGAACATTTTTAACTAGAACCACTCTAACTATTGGTTTTAACAAGAAAAACCCCCATATCTCAAATTGATCTTTGATTTTATGAAGGATGGCTTGCCATGCTTCACCTGCGATTTATTTTAGGATGATCTTCATTCCCAGGTACTTGAAAAACTTCCAATGAAATGATAAAGGAAATTTAAGAATATGAGAAATACCCATGTGAGTATTGGTGAAGACATTCCAAGCATAAATTTGGATTTTTATTTTATTAATTAAACCACATGAGATCAAAGAGTATTGGTCGAAGACCAAATTGAATATTGGAGCAATAATTTTAGAAGCTCCTCAAATTAGCAGGGTATCATCAATAAATTGTGAGTGATTTATTATCTTTACACCTATGGCAATTCTGAGACCTCAAATACTTCTCGTGACTCGTTCATGTTCTAACCTTCTATTTATTTATTCTACCATGAGGGAATATAATATAGGAGAGAGAGGGAAACATTTCCTTAAACCTCTATAGTAATTGAAGAAGGGTGTTGGTATTCCATTAATCAACGGAGAAATCCAAGGATTTTTAATGCAAGAAACAATCCAAGAAATGAAGGCTTGACTAAAACCATTTTTTTCTAGAAAAACATTTAAAAATTTATGCTTGACTCGATCAAATGCGTTGGTCATATATACTTTAATGACCATGGATTTTTATCTATTGGTGAATCTTGAGTGGATCGCCTCATGGACCAGAATTATATTATCCTAGATTTCTCACTTTTCCACAAAAACCCATTGATTTAAAACAATAATATGGGATAGATATGGATTTAACCTATTTGCAATAATATTAGCCATGATTTTATAGGACACATTGCAAAGATAAATAATATGAAATCTTCTAAAGGAGGAAGGATTATTTTCCTTTGGGATTAATGTCATGAAAGATGAATTAGTAGACCCTCCCACGTGGGAAGACTTGTGTACATTATAGATCATATGGATGAATTAAAATTTTATGATGGACCAACATATGATATAGAAATGAATACTGAAGTTGTCTGGGGCTTACTCTTTTTCTAGATTGAACTGTTTTATAACAACAAATATCTCTTCTTTTGAGAATTATTTTTTTAATTCCAAATTTTCCCCTTCTTTGATAAGAGCTGGAGTATGTGAGATAAATTTATTGCCCAATTCATTATTCCATTCCCCCTCTTCTGAATTTAATTTTTCAAAATGTGAAGAAGCAACGTTTTTAATCTCCTCAAAAGAAGTGATAACTTCTCCAGAGTGTAGTTTAATTTCCTCAACCTTGTTTCTCCATTTCCTTACCTTGGCATGCTTATGGAAGAATGTTGTGTTTTTATCCCTTGCTTGCAACCACAACAATCTGGATGTTAGTCTCCAAAGAGTTTCCTCATATCTAAGAGATTTAACATATTTTTGAAATATTGATTTCTCTTGTTGAAAAGAGTCAGATTGTACTTCCTTATTCTCCAACATGTCTTGAATTTATTCTAGTTCTTTCTTACATATTCAACTTCCCCATGTAGATTCCTTAAAGAGGTATTTACCCAATCCTTTATAATTGCTTTGATCAACTTGACATTTTGTTTCAAAATCTAAATAGGAGACCCAATAATCCATTGAAACCATGTTATTGAAACCAAAGCAAACAAATCAGGATGATCCATCCATAGAGGATTAAATCGAAAAGGGATGTGCCCCATATTTTCCTCTTTGGAGCTTACAAGGGAAATAGGACAATGAACAATTTTATCCTAAGGGGTTATAAACAAGGAAATCTCATCTGGGAGGGTAAAAAATAGAGGGAATAAGAAATCGATCTAGCCTAGCTATTATATGTCCTGGACCAACTCATATATTTCTCCATGTGTATTTTCCTTTACTTGGATGGACATCAGACAAATCCAGATTGGAGATGAGATCCACCATTTTTTTTCTAGAACAATCTCTAACAATAGAGACACCTCTTTTAATCCAGATTTAGGAGCAGAAAAAACTAATTAATAGACCAAATACAATAAAAATATAGATATGAAGAACAACACAGATATCCAGTGAACAATATCTTCTATTGAATAAATGAAATAGGATGAAACTGTAAAACTCTTGAACTAAAACACTTGCTCGAATGGTGTTAGCTATATCTGAGAACAGATGTGGTTGCTACACACATCTGTCTGACAAAAATGATTACAATGAAGCTCCAGAGGACTTTTTGATATTACTCATGAATGCCAAAACCCTAGACATCTAAAAACCTAACCCTAGGAGGTGAAACGCCAAAATTTATGTGGTCCCTTATGGGTAAGTGGGTACCTCAACTTCTTGGGGTCATAAATTTTTCATACGACCTCTGTTTTAGGCACGTCATAGCCCATTGGAAAGGTCTTTCAGAGGAATACACATTATGCCTTCAAAATCTTACTTCGTCTACATTTTGAATGTGGCAAGCCAAAAAACCAATGTTTAGGGCCCCAAAAACAACCTTGGAAGTACAACAAGATGTGATGACATGAAAACATACAAAATAAGCCAGTTAGATTAGATGGGAGGCCACCAATATCCACCTATAAGATGTGTAGGGCTTCAGACAGCCCATATGTGTATAACCCACAATTACAAATAAGTACAGAAGAACATGTTGAACTAAAAACAGTCAAGAGGATCCAGTTAGAATAGGTGGGTGGCCACCAATATCCACTTGGATGAATCCTTCCCCCTTAAGAAGCATTGGTCTCCATTGCATTGAGTTCCCCCATTATGTGAGGAAAATTCTTCTAAATTTGTCCCCCGATGAGCCACTTTCCTTGGTGTAGGAGTTTCCATACCTTTACAACCCGATAAAGATGGATCCTCTATTGGAAATTTTCCTTGACTTGTGTTTCCACTACATGATCAGTGGATGCTTGTTCCATGGAGTCATGGTTGAGATTTGTTGGTGTCATTTTTTCTTTGATCTATGAGGTGTCCAATAACGGTGGGAAATATGGTCAAAGGTAGTCCACATTGAACACTAGGTGCAAGCCAAGGAAGGGTGGAGTGTTGAACTAAAAAACATTGCTACCCACAACCTTGGTGATAACATAAGGCTCATAGCGAAGTGGGCAGAGCTTCCAATGGGGATGTGTAAGACACTCCTTCTGCAAATGTAACCAGACTCTATCTCCAACTTGAAACTGATGTGGTACCCTATGTTCATCATGGCGTTGCTTGTACTTAGCATTGGATTTTTGCAAAATCTCATGGACCTGTTGGCGGATGTGCTGAATCCGCTCAATGAATATGGTGGATTTTTCAGTCTCATACTAAACATGGGAAGAATTTGTGTGTGTGGTTGAAAGAGGTAGTGCAACATCAATGAGACCCAAGGTTTGGAGTCCCAGCCCCACCTGAAATGGGATATGAATAGTGGAGCTATGGAGAGCCCTGTTGTAACTATGTTGAACATAGGGGAGACTCCCATCCCATGTATGTAGATTCTTGGAGTTGTACATCCACAGGATGTGCACAATCATCTGATTGGTGACCTCTGTTTGGCCATCTATTTAGGGGTGGAAAAAATTGTATTTAGTGAGCTTGGTGTCGAACAGTGACCAAAGACTTGACAAAAATGTGTTGAGGAACCTGTTTTCCTGGTTGGAGATGATGGTCTGTGGTATCCAAAAATGGACCCATACTCGTTTGAAGAAGATCTTGGAAGTATCTATTGCTATGATATTCTTCATGTAGGTTGTGAGGATGGCCATATTTGAAAACCAATCAATGACCACAACTACACAATCTTTTCCTTTCTTGGTGGACATAAGGCCATAAATGTAATCCATTGATATGGATTCCCAAGGCTTCTTGGAAGTAGGAAGAGGGGTGTATAAGCCTTGCTTCTTGATGGATGGCCTGGAAATGGAACATGTGATGTAAGATCTGATATACTTGCTGACGTCTTGTCAAAATTTTGGCCAATAAAAATGNACTGTAGAACGACCACATTTTTCTCCATGCCAAAATGTCCTACGATCCGACTGTATTGGGCTTCCCAAATCAGCTTTGAAAACTCACTTGTAGAAAAGTAGAGATGGCTGAAATGGCATAAAATTTTGTCCTAAATGTGAAAATCAGTGACAGTCACACCTGTATCCAAGAGATGATAGGTGGTGACGAGGTCTGGATCTAGCTCATAAGGTTGGGACCACTCAGTTGCTTCATGTCCATAGGAATGGACCATAGTGGTGAGTGCAGCCACGGGAGGTCGACTGAGTCAGTCAATGACACAATTTGAGATCCCTATATTATACTTGATGTTGATATGGAATTTATATAGGTAGATGGACCACTTCTGATGGTGGTCGTTCAAAAATTTCCCCTATGTCTGTATGAACTACAGAGGCTTGTGATAAGTTTGGATGACCATCTCCTTTCCCACAATTTAATGTTTCCATTGACGACAAGCTTGGACAATAGAACACATTTCTTTGTCATAGGTGGGGTATTACGGAAAGTATTTGAGATTGTCTCACTATCGTATGCCACCAGATGATCATGATGAGTGAGAATTGCACTTACAACATATTTAGATGCATTAGTCTCAATATCGAATGGTTGTTGCAGATTGAGAAAGGAGAGTATTGGAGCTCATCACAAGCGATGCTTCAGATCATCAAATGCACATTTGTTTTCCTTCCCCCACATGAAGTTTTCCCTGCCACCACCCTTGGTCACTTGGTTGAGGGAGCATGCAATATGGGAGAAGCCCAACACAAACCATTGATAGAAGTTGGGCAATCCCAAGAAGCTCTGAAGCTCGGTGAGTGTGGTTGGGTCTAGCCAGCCACAAATGACTTGGATATTAGGTGTATCAACATGTACCCCATGCTCATCAACAATGTAGCCCAATTATTGGACCATGTTCATTCCAAAGGAGCATTTTTCCAACTTTTCATATAGCTTGTGCGGCCACAGAGTGCTAAAAACTTGTTGAATATGTCGCATGTGCTCCTCCCAAGTTATGTTGAAGATGAGAATTTCATCCAAATATACCACTACAAAAGAGTTGGTGAAGGGTATCAATACATCATCCATCAATATCATGAAAGTGGTTGGTGCATTTGTTAAGCCAAAGGGCATGACCAACCATTGGAAGAGACCTTCTTCCATACATTATTTTTTTCGATGGGAACCTGGTGGTAGCTAGAATTTAGGTCAATATTGATGAAGAAATTTCCCCCCTTGAGTTGGTCAAGAAGGTCATCAATCCTGGAAATTGGGTCCCGGTTCTCGACTGTGATTTTTTTTAATGATATGTAATCAATGCAAAGTCGACAGGTCCCGTCCTTCTTCTGCAAGTACATTAGGGCTTCTGGAAGGGGAGGAGTTGGGTATGATGTGCCCCTATTGAAGAAGATATTGGATATGAAGCTTGGTTTCATCATTTTCCATCAACGAGTGATGATATATTGGCCCATTAGGCATAGGTGCACTGGGGGTTAGATCAATTGGATGCTTGACTTGGCAGTGCGTTGGTACCCCCCTGGATGAGGAGAATATGTCTCTGTACTCTTCCACGATCCCGTCCATTTTATTCTTCTTCAAAGAGATGATATGTGTATAATCCAAAGATGTGTTTGTGACCTTATTCTTACTATGAGCATGGATCTCAATGAATATGAACTTCGCGGTCTATGAAATGACCTTACTACATTGCTTAGTAGAGATTAAAGAAATAGTGGTAGGCGATGCTACCTCTGGTATCCTCTAGAATTGTCTACCCAAAGTAATAATAACACCGTGGGGTATAGAATCATACACAACATGATTTATCTAGGTGGATATCAGTGGTGAATCTCCATTTTCAACTCGCTCAAAACTATTTTTTGGCAATTTTGGCAATTTAATATTTTTAGCAGTTTTTAACATCCAGGGCCATTTTGAGGGCCTAAATGAAGGTTTTTCGGGACTGATCTTCTCAATTATTTCCAAAGTCTTTTCTTAATCCCCTAAAATGAATCTCCTTGATGATATCTTTCCAATGGGATATCGTGTGCCTAAAACGGAGATCATATGCAAAATTTACGACGTCCGGAAGTTGATGTACTAACTTACCCAAACGGGGCCCACATGACTTTTGGCACTTCATCTCCTAGGGTTAGGTTTTTGGATGTATAGGGTTTTTTAAATTCCTGTTTATTGTAAAAAGGCCTTTATATCCTCACTATAATCACCTTCTTGTGAATGAGCACAACATTTACATCTTTTCTTAGAGATAAGCCGACACCATTCCAACAAAATTGTTTTCCGCTGCATTTTACATTTTCAACTCAACTACCATATATGGAATTAACCATATTTCAATGCATGGAATTAATGTCATGGGATTAATGGTATGGTTTTGGCTGGTTGTCGTGTACTACGAAATTGAATGGGTTGGAATATTGTAAATGTGTTGAACCTGCACATAATAGATCTAGCTAAATAATAATACACACATTTGCAGAGAGAATTGGAGAAAGAAGAAGAAGGAGAGAAAAATAAAAGAATTCTCATTAACTGTTATGAAAAAAGAATAGTTTACACATGATATACTTTGTATATCTCAATGATTTCACACTGTAGGTGAACCAATGCACCATAGTGGTCGCATAGAGTGTTCTGGACACACACCAACAGTTTTGGGAGTGAACTTCCACCTATTCTAGTCTCTTGGGCAGTTACGGGAGTGAACTTCCACCTAGTTGAGTTAACTAGTGAACTAGTCTCCAGTTCACTGAATGAACAAAGAGTAGTGAGGAGTTAACTCAGGGAATCAAGGCTAATGAGCCAGTTTGGTGATGATCCCAAGGCAAGGTCAAATTAGAATGGTGATGATCCCAATGTTGCATGGTGATGATCCCAATGCAACATCCAAACTCAACTCAACTAGTCAAACTAAAG
>JASDQU010683885.1:141910-155619 GCA_032191745.1 Picea mariana | reverse complement strand
ATCATAGCAAAGGTTTCCTTCTCATCTCTTGAGAAGTTTAGCAACCAATTCTTTACCATTGTTACTCCATTGTTAGAAGAGGAAACACTCTATTTTGGGGACCTCAAGGGCCCTCCCAAGGAGGAAGAGGGGAGTTATTCCCATTTTTCTCCTAGGTGTTATCAATTCAAAGACCACTTTCCATTAGTAGTTATTCCTTGTTCCATTTTCATGTTTTCATTTGAGTTCCATGCATGCTTAGTTTAGTCGTATTTTTCTTGTTATTTCTTTTCTTATTTTCTTTATGGTTGATCCACTAATCAACTAACTCTTTTATGTATTATCTTATTGGTCTAACAAATTAATTATGTGCATTGTTTTTGTCACCTAAGTGGAAAAACAAGCACAACATGGAGGATTTGTTGGACTAAAATTTTCTAGTAGCAGATAAAATCATCTTGGGGGGTGATCTTAACTTAACATTCAAAAGAGCTAAGATATGGGGGAATTATGCAAGGGAGGACCCTCTTACTAAATTTTTCTTACATAAATTTAAGGAAGTAGGATTCATTGATGTCGAAACACATCAAAAGGCTTGACAAATTTCTTGTATCTGGCATTGTAATGAGTGATACGAGAAGGATGAAAACATCCTCCTCAGATCATCTTCCAATACTCTCCAAATAAAGAAGATAGTAAACATCCCAACCCATTCAAATTTAATTCAAAGTGGCTAGAGGATGAGGGTTTCAAAAAATTAGTAATGAATGAATGGATAAGATATAATGCTAAATTAAGGGAATTTCTGGCCTTCAATGTGTAGCAAATCTAAAAACAGTTAAGATTACATTGTCAAATTGGGCTCATGCTAAGAGTGATGGGCAGGCTCTAATCTCATGCTAAGAGTGAGAGGCAAATACATAAGCCATTGGGGTGGCTCAAAAAGGTCTACACACTATCAAAACCGAGAGATTGAATGTTATAGTTATAAAGTTGGACTTATCTAAGGCCTATGAACAGATCTAACTAGCTTTCTTTGAGACTTATTTTCCATGTGCAATGGTGAACCGGAAAATGGGATGATTGTCTTCAGTGTCCTTAATCACAGGGACTCCGAGTGGCTTAAAATTAGGAAGTACTTATGTTTGCCTTATCTTCAGTTTGTTGATAATGTTGTTATTTTGTGATGGTTCTAGAAGAGATGTCAACAAGTTAAAGGAAATTTTAGGTCTATACAATATAACTTCTGGAATGGAAATAAATATGCAAAAATTGTCCATTTATTTTAAGGGGTGGATGATGATCAAGTTAGAAGGATTCTTCAAGTATTTCCATTTCAAAAAGTGGATTTCCAAAGTTTTAGGATTTGAGTTTATTCTTGAAACCAAATGTCTATAGGAAGAATGATTGGAAGTGGTTAATTGAGAAAATAGGGAAAATAACCAAGTGGTGGTACAATAGATGGTTTTCCTTAGAGGCAACACTAACATTGGTTCAGTCAATTTTGGAGGCAATCTCACTTATTGGCACGTTATGGCTTTCATCCCTAAGGGGCTCGGGAAATGATTCAAAAGATACGCTTAAATTTTTGTGGACAACTAAAAGAGAGAAATATGAAATTCCACTAGTCAAATGGCGATCTTTGGCTAAGCCAAAGGAAGTAGGAAGATGGAGATTAAAAAACATCCATTACCTAAGTCAAGCCTTTGTTGCCAAAAGTCTGGCGATTAATTTCCAAGAAGGTTTGTGAAGACAATTGACCATAACAATATTTTGAACCCCTTGCTATTTATCGAAGAATGGATGAGGAGAATAAATCCATTCATAATGTCACAATATTTTGGAAGGCTCGTCTTTCCCTTTGGTAGGGAATTAGCTAGCTTGGAAAGCTGGAAATAGGGGGAAAGTCAAAATTGGCACTAACCCTTGGGTTGGATGTGGAGATGTCTACAAGTTGCATTTCATGCTCTTCCCTTGGTGTTATCTTGAAGTATTTGGCTTGCTAGAAACGTTTATATGTTTCAAGATGGGTATCTGATATCTTTTCAATGTGCTTCCCAAACCAGATCAATATTTGCAAGCATTAAAGTTCCTCAAAGTCACAAAAGACCAGGATTCTAATCCATCCCCAGATTGATAGGACAGGGGCATGGGGATATTTTGGTGGTAGTAGCCAAGGGCAGCACACTGTTCATGGTGCTGGTGGTTCCTTATTTCTGAATGATTCTCATTTTATCAATTTTAATGTAGGGTTAGAGAGAGATCAAATAATTATGCTGAGTTATTGGCTTTGAAGTACTTATTGAAACCAACAGTGGAAAAAGACATCCTGAATCTGCAGGAGTTTTGCAAATCAGCATTGGTAGTAAATTGGATGACTGGCAACTACAGGATGAAAAATTTGACTCTACAGCCTGTACTAGAGCAGCTGAAAAGGATGGAGACAGTATTCTCCAGCATTTCCTATCTTGACATTTATAGAGAACTTAACTCGGCAGAGAATGCTCTGTCGAAAGGAGGATTGCAACTGGCAGTGAATTCAGGGTTTTTTATAGTCTCTAGATGGAGCTATTACTGGAAGCCCTATCACAGACTTTTAAATATTATTTGAGTTCCTCCAGCATGTCATTTTGTTTCATTGAATTTCTTCTGGACATCTTGTTTGGGAACACTATTGATGTATGGACTGTTAAGTAATTTTTCCGAGAGTAATTGATATGTGGGATTTTATTTTTGGCTTGTAAGGTCCGTTGAAACGTTGTAGAGTTATTGCCTACCTCTGGGGAAGGTCTGTTGAAACGTTTTGGAGAGTTTGCATGCCTCTGGGTTATACAGTCTGGTCTTGAATGTTGTTTCAAGCATCTGTAGAATGTAATCTTTTTGTATATAATAAAAGGTAATGATTTTTTTTGGAGGAAAAAAATAATTATCCTTCGAATGAAATCTAACACACTAAGCATATTTCAGTGTTTTGCAATTCATGGCATAATGCTCCTCTAATTGATATACTCCATTCCAAAAGTAACCACTAAAATTGCAGGCAAAGTACCTCTAACGACCAGCCAGCTATACAGTTTCCATCTGAGTCAAGAGGAGAGTTCCATTAAAATTCACCATATCAACACTAGTGAAAAGGGAAAAAATACCTTTTGCAGCATATAGTATGATCAGCAACTTCTAAAACTGAATTGGACAATCTTCCCTGAAAATTATAAATGCTACAAATAGTTTCAAGCGAAAATCCTTCAGCTTAACTTTAAATCCTCAACCGAAATCAAAATATCAAGTTTCAGTTGAAACCCTGTATATAGAACTCCGAGCAGGTCCTGTAAGGAATGTGAAGAAGACAAACAGACAAAAGTGTTTGGCCAGATGAATACAATGGCACATAATTCCATCAAAATTTCTATATGAAATGTTTTAAGATTTGTCTAGACTTCACCAGAAACCTGTGTATCCCTGTTGTAACAAATTGAATCATATTTATGCAGTAATACAGTGTTTCTCTACAGCATCATCCAAAGGGGAACTGAATGGTAATTCACACTTTCCTCCCAAGTTTATTTCACAGAAATACAACCATGCCAATTTGGGCAAATCTTCACTGACTGCAAACATCTATGTTACTTGAACATTAAACTTAAAGATGATACAAAACCCGGCTTTAAATACAGAATTTTACATTGGATTATCTGAGAATTGAACCCCTCAATCCCCAACCATTTTTGCACTCTTGAGCTATGGATGCAAAAGTAGACACATTGGCATCTTCTTTGCTGACTAGTTATAATCATACAGATATCATCTACCAAAATATCAGAAAATGTTTATCAAAATTTTCTCCGTCCCAATTGCATTCCATTCAAAGCAAGGAAATCTAGACATCAAGGTCAACAAATAAGTCTGAAGGAATGACAGCTGGAGGAACCAAGGTTGACACACACTTGAACTGCAAAAATACAAGCATTATATTAGATAGCAAATAGATAAAATCTAAAATCATATAGATTTCAGCAGCATTTAGTGAAGGTAAGCTCAACTTTACATGAATAATTTGCATTCACCTTGTGCTGCCGGTATTTGTCCCTGATGGCAGTAAGGGTGCAATTCTTTGTATTACATTGCAGTTCATGCAATGCTTTCACACAATCGCGCAATTCAGATGCAGGATACCAAGTATAGTGTTTCAGGGTAGCATTCTAGACAAGGTAAAAAGAAGATGGCTTCAGTACATCAAAATTGTTCAAAGCTTGCATTGCAGTCCCTACTGTCATCTTTACAAGCTAACAAAACATAATTATAAACAAACCAAATTACCCATGGCCTTGTTGTTGGATCCAACGTAAACTTTGCTAGAAATACAACAGAGGCGGCTATTAAAGATGGAAGATACTTAAGAAAACTGTACTCCAGGAGAGCCAATTCTGCAAGATAGTTGGCTAGAAACTCCAGCTGTAGAGACTAAACATGTGAAACAATGAGAACGATGTCATAATTTAATCAGTGATATGCAACCATCTAAAAGTATCAATGCAGCCTTTAATAGTATTCCATACCTTAATACACACTTGCGCTGCTCGTATAAAACGCCTATCAGGCACAAGGAGATTAATAGAGTTAGCAGGAAATAAACTCTGTATGACATGATTCTATCTTAAAAACTGGACTTTCTTAATTGTAGAGAGTTGCTGATGATGTTTGATATCACAAATAAAAAAATTTATCAAAAGAAAAAGAAAAATGAGATGAGCACACCCAAGGAAGCTTTTAGTTGTTGGATCACTAAGCTCAAAATGAAGCTGACACAACACTTGTTTTTCCATTGCCAAGACCTGCAAGAAATCATGATAGAATAAAAAGTTTATATGATGGCCTAATTAGGTAAATAAACAGGCACAGAAATATGTAAGAGATTGCAAAATGCAAAACCTTCCAACCTCTTCACAAAAATATGTATTGTCAGTAATGTAGCAGAATTCCTCCACCTGGGGTGGGCTTATTTCCTCATGTTTCCTGAGTCCAAACACACAACCACAAGCAGGAAATATGAAAATACAAAGCATATTATATGCAAATGATGCATGAAGGGTGCAATTGTGCTAGAAGTAATGATTCTTACGATGCAATCTGCATGCAGGAAATGCCGACCAATTGTAAACTTTGTCTGTTTGTAACATTACAAGAAAGATATCTGTCTATATAGGACACAGTCAAATATAGGGTCTCTGGAACAAGTTTGTATTCCTCTGCAACCTGCAGTTTCAAACATAATTAATAGCTTGATAGAAGTTCAAACTTCATCCCTAATAATGTTAATTAGAGAAGAACAACAATTACCTCTACAAGCCAGTCTATCAATATTCCACGCATGCTAGTACTTATGTCTTGCTGAACTACCTCCATGTAGTCCGTTGTTGGCCTTCTCTTTTTCTGCCAATGCAAAATATAGAGACTAAAATTAACTCTGCAAGATTAGCACTTGAAAAAGAAGTGTGCTTTAAATGGTCAAAACATTCGAACATCATACAATCCACAATACTGTCTTAAAAATAGGTGTCAATAATCCCCAACATCAACATAATATTCAAAATGATTACAAAATCTCTGGCTGTAGTGTTAGATGCAAAGTTATCCTCAGGCACGACAGATCTAATGGTGGAAGGATATTCCATGCTTGTCATGAACCGAGCAGAGGGAATAAAAATCAATTAAATGCTCAGACATATTAGAGCAAATCAAGGGACCCGTCCACAAGTTTAAACATAGAGACATGGAGAATGCTTCCAAGCAAATGCCTTGTAACATGATAAAGATCTGTTACTTCAAGTCAGCTAGACATGGGTGAAAGACCTTGATAATGGAGTTGTTGTTTTAAGGTAGATATCTACCTTCATTGTCATATCTATTATTTTATCTCCTATACAAGAGATTGAATCTGATTCATGTTGCAGGAAGCACCCCACCCAATTCCAACAGCTAATTATGAAGCACACTTTGAACAGGGGTGAGTGCAAAGAACGACTGTGAGTGTGCTTCTGAAACACACCCATTTCAGGAGCATTTCAGGGAGCATGCTCCCTACCCTAAATGGAACGCTCCCTATAGGTTTAGTTATAAGGTAAATAACAACATTAATAGTTAAAAGTGGAACCCCAATTTCAAGATGTTTGGTGATGGATTCAAACCCACAACACCTCACACGGGGAAAGTAGAAATAGAGGTCTTTCAGCAATTCAACATTTTGTGGAACAAGACATACAAAGCTTTCTCCCCTACACCGTTGAGTTGGGAAAGCCTAGGATCAATGTTATCAGAAATATCAAACCCATCCAAAACAATTCACAAAAAAAATTGTGAGAACTAGATGCCAAACTGAAACCAGACATCAGTTCAACACAGAACCATTCTCCCCTACACCCTAGTCATGCAAGGTAGGATCAATGTTATCAGAAACGTCGAATCGGACCAGAACCTACCAGTCAGGAACAATTCACCAAAAAAACTGTGAGAACCAGAAGCTGGTTTTGCACAGAACCAGTCAGTTTCACCAGAGTCCAGTTCCGACTTGGACCAACGATCAAAAAATCCGGTCCCATCCACGCACAATCATGTACAAAAATCCAAAAAATTCAAGAAAAAGGAAAAGTGCTCCCCCTCCCCTCAAACCATAATTTAACATTATATAATGATGATCCTCCCTTATATGTATTGCACATTTCTCATGGACCATTTATGAGGACTTGGAGATTGCGGAACTACAGTGAGGAGCCTTGATTCCAAGCAAGACTGGACCAGTACAGCCTAAGATGAGGTACAACCAGTTGCAAACAAAACACCTTATGCATATCCCATTGTCTTGAAGGATATTGATCCCTCCTCGAAATGGATCATGGAGACTCAACAGGCATCATATGAGGATAGTGAATTGGGGAGCACGGACTTGAAACATGCAGCATCAGGGGTTCCAAGCACCAATACTGATGTCCATACTAGAGGATTGGGGCACTTGGAACATGCAGCATCAGGGGTTCCAAGCACCAATACCGATGTCCCTGGAAGCTTCAGTTGGTTATTGTTTGTTGGCTTAGAAGACCTCTCCTTGACTGTACTTACTTGCTGCGGGTTTTCTTATGCTGCCGTGGACCTCACTTAGACCCCACGGACTGTCCCTTGACTGGTTAGAGGAGCCGCAGACTGTTGTAGGTGCCACAGCCCTTCCTTTGGGCATACTTTGGACTACCGCTGTGTGTGCTGAGGATTCCGTGGCCTTGCTACCACCATGTTGAGGGTGTCACTTACCTGTGAGCTTGTTGGCTCCTCCTCTTTGTTTGCTTGTGCTCTTTGCTGTCCCTATTTACTGGTGCTTTCCTTCTTGAAGGGTTCCTCTTTGCTGTCCCTATTTACTGGTGCTTTCCTTCTTGATGGGTTTCTCTTTGCTGTCCCTATTTGCTGGTACCTTCTTTGGCTTGAAGGGTTTTGTTGCTGTAATGTATTACAGTTCAGGTTTGGACAGTTTATTGTGGGTGTTTGCATCAGCTCTGTATGTGGTTCTCCTTGGCAAAACAGTCTACCTAAGATCATGGTAAAGATCAAAACCCTTGAGTTTTGATCCATGATCTTTAAGCTAATTTCTGAGCATATTAAAGAGGACAGCATCTATACGTCAGGTACATCTGTGATTGGCTAAAGGTAAGAATTATTTTGTTTGAAATCTGCACTTAATCTACATCCAGAAATTTTGTTTTATATTCAGAATTATTTCTACATGTTCTGATCTTACTGTCTATTCTGCTTCAGTTATTGTTTTGAGTGCTGATCTACATTTGTATTAGTGCACAGATTAAAAAAAATATCACAGTTTTCTATTTTTCCCTAAAAATCTAACAATTTTCTTAATGTTAAGACCCGAGGAGAAAAAAATGAATGAGGAATTAGCAAATCAGCATTTTATACGTAAGCAAAAGAAGCAGCTAGAGGACCTGGTGTAGCAGCAGAAGGTGTTTCTTGAGCCAAAGGGGTGTAGGCCTGTTCAGGAGGAAATTCAGCTATTGCCAGATGCAACCCTGGCCAACTTAGACTTATACAGGACATCCCTGCTAGAAATCAACAAGCAAGGAGTTATAAAGAAAAATGTTTCGCCTTGCACACCACCTAAAGTTTCATCTTTGAAAGTAGTCATGCACTTGGCATCTTTTGCACATGGATGATTTCCACTGTTGATGTAGACATTGGACACATCTTGGCAGCATTGCAACAAATAGATGCAGGTAAGTTGGGATTCCCAGCATTGTATCCTTCTATTTCAAAGATGATTGACATTAGACTCTAGGTCTTTGATGATGTTAGAGGTTACATATGCTTTTATAGGAGCTGCACTCGCACTCCCACTATGTATTGTTTCTGATGTACCTAGCAGTCCCTTTGACCTATTTATGGTCCACTTGTTGGACATTAATAAAATTATCTCATCTTATCTTATGCATCCCAGGAGAAGAGGCTAGAGTTAGCTTGATGCAGGAGACCCATAATTCAAAAGTTGTTGGCCATTTTGGTGTAATTAAAACAGAAGCAAACAAACAACAGACATGAATGCGGGCTGAGGTGGCCAAATTTATCCAGGGTTGTGCACTATGAAACATTTTAAACCAGCAAATATAAAGTTGGGGTTGTACCGTTGTACATTCCTCCTCCAGTTCTTTCAATTCCTTGGGAAAGGATCTCTATGTAGTATGGACTTTGTTGGTGAGCATAGTAATTTATCCAGGGTTGTGCACTATGAGACATTTTAAACCAGCAAATACAGAAGAATCCAGTTATATGAGAATTTATTACATAGTGAACACAGATTATCTCCAACTTTTTGATCACTCGATGGTGGATGATGAGGAAAAGGTAGAATCTCTTACACCTGTTGCAGAAGAACTGATTCGAAATTTGCAACATGAGCTGCAAAACAGACCAACAGTACCTAAGAAGACCAGATCCAGTCATAAAGGTAAGTTGATGGCAAAGGAAGGAGGTCTGATCCATCTATGTATTAGAGCCTTGTTGGCATTAATTCCACATTGATGAAAGGAGTTACTAAAGGCAGTTTGCCGCTAATGTCAATGCTCAAGGAGTGTAATGATATGTAACTATGATCTGTACAGTCATTCTCTCATGGAATACAATATTATTCTTTCTTAGAATGTTTTCTTTGCTGTCTAATGAATATTTTTGTTAGTCTACTGATATATCCTGCTTTCTAAATCCACTGTTTTCTTATTGATTTGGCCTTGAAAATAAACTGCTGTGCCCTATTTGTAGGCATCTTGATAGCCTTGGTTCTTTGCTGTAGTATGTACAGACAGGTGTATCTGGGCATCCTTAAGCAGTTTTTGTTTTTTTGCTGTAATTAGCATTAGCAGGTGCTTAAAAGACTGATCATTTATTGAAAGAAAACCAGTAGWGATAGTCATATATTACATATGAAATGGACCCGTAGTTGTAGTCATATCTTACATCTGAATTGCTTGTATTGCACAGAAAAGATGAAATACATGAAGGGTARGAAGTCAAAACTAAAAGTACCTCAATGTTGTGAAGATAGTCATAGATATCAGAGGCATAGAATGTGCACATCTGAGGATCTCTGTTATCTGCGTCGATGTCAACACCCTTATATCCTTGCACCCCTGCTGCCACTGGAGTCCTTTCTTCAAATAGGTGGACTATAACAAGTATCATTGTTATAACAATTAGCATACATGAAAAATGCAGTAGTAAACAAATAAAAACCCTTCTAATTGTGAGATTGAAAACGAACAAGAAGTGGGATACCAATACATAAAACACAAAAAAAATACATGAACTATGTTTCCAGAAACGAGAAACAAGAAATGGAAGACAAATGGGTCTAAAGGATTTGGGGGAATAAGAAGCATGAACTCCCCCCAACCCCCTCTATGTTATGCATATTAAATTGATTAGTGATGCTCTAGTATAGGGTCAAGAGAGGAGAGGGAACAAGAATGGGAACAGAAAATAGAAATATGGTCAGGTTTCTGGTAACATAGCACAAAAGCGATGAAGCACAGGGTTTATTCATTAAATTACCTTCCAATGGCTTTGACTTTGAATGATGCTTTGATATGTACAGGTTCTGCAAGGTTTTCTTCTCCAAGGAAGCAATATCTGAAGCACTGCTGTCAGTGGCTAGAGCCTCTGTACTAATTAAAAAGTCAGATGCAGTTGTATTTGAAATCTTTCCTCCTGGAGATGAAATACTGTTGTCCGGATTTGAGGAACCAGAGTTACTGCAGGCAACGTTGTTTTTCAGAACCCTTGGAGAGACATTATTGGGTTTTGCAGGGTGTCTGGGGATAGAGGATTTTGCAGCGCCCTTTTGGATTTCAGAGTATCTTGTGCCACTGGGTGACCCTCTGGCCCTGGCCTTTGAAGGTGCCGATTGGGTACTAGATCCCTTTACCACAAAGAAATCATAATTATTGTTCATATTTTTACAAATTCAGACAGAAATGATCGACAGCAAACTGCCCAGTCCAAAAACAATAAATACCCTAATAACCATTAAACCCTTGCATACTCTGATTAGAAATGCCAAAACCAAGAAAACCCATTGGAACAGAAATTGGAAAACGGTCTCACCTGGCTGTGGGAAATGCCGTGCTTAGGTTGGACGGAGGCCTGATTTGACAAATTGGAAAGWGGAACGCGTTTCTTAGATTGCTGAACAGGCGGAATAGCGCGACTCCGCGATCCGCCGTTGAGAGAGGCTCTCTTCGTATTCCCATTGTCCCTCTGTGGATTCTCTGCCGTTGTCCGCGATCCCCCGGCTGCTGCAACTGACGTAGTTTCACGGGATTTTAATCTCCGACTTTGCTCTGCCATTTTTCCTGTCAAAAGATAAAATTCTTCAAGATGCCCGGGCCTGCTTGAAATAATCACCTCCTGGCAGCAAATGCAAAGGCAAAAACGGAAAATTAAACAATTAAATCGATATAATGAGCAAAATGTATGCGTTTTGGACAGTGAATTCGACCGGCCTACTGTTGCCTTTCGTTTTAAAAACTGGCCTTTGATATTCAGATTAATACTAGATTTACTAACGACATGATCATCGAGGCCGTGGGTTTCCGGATCCTACCGTTGAAGACCCGCAGGAACTGAGCGTAGAGTAAGGTTCAAAAATTTGAAAATCTGAAAGTTTATACGTACATACCTCGTATTTAAATCGTATATTTTACTCATTCACGCTCCACTTGATATACCATATTTTACGGCCAATTTATCCCTTGGTTATGGGCTTTATTATGTGCCCCACTAAATCTTAACTTTAGTTAGAGCAAAACACGGTATAGATTTATTTTAATATTTGTAATGGATTTTTTTATTTATTTAATATGGTTGGAGTGGGCTTAATTGTTTAAAATATATGTTTCTTCCTCGTAAATTATAGGTTTGAATCACGAAGAAGTAGGATATGCACAATTTAATAAATTAATTAATCAAATCCAAATAGGTAGGGGTTTTTATAAAATAAAATAAAAAGTTATTGTACACTAATTTTACATTTAACTATGTAATTATTTTACAAGAGTCGATCGCCCCCCTTAGCCCTGCCCACGGGGCTTCCCTTCTGGGACGCTGTGTCCCAGACCCTATGAGCCGCCCTTGAGGCTTGATCCATTACCCAAGGGGCCCCTATCCTTATGGGGTTGTCGATAAGATGAGCCCTGCTAGTGGCAGGGAGCAGTCGTTGTTATTGGACTAATCGGTAGGTGCGGACACTAACTGATCTCCCTAAATCCACCTGAATCTAGAACAAAACAGGACAGGACATGACTCTTTCCCTAAGTTACGACCATTGAATTAGATAGTAAGGAGGAACAAGTGACATACCTTTGTATCACTTCCTTAAGTCTATGTTGCTCCCGCTTCGCTTCGGTGCTCTCATGAGGTCAAGACCAAGACAACACAAACCAACCAAAGTGAAGATAGCAAAATGTATTCAATCGTCAACTTATGCATATGATCAAAGAATTACACAAAAAAGTAAGAATGACTTTATGGGAAAAGGACATGTCGCTGTATCATATTAATTGAAAGTAGAAGATACAACATGATCGCCTTGATGTCGCAAGCTTCCTTTCGGTGACTCTTGGTTCCAACACACGCACTTGTTCTGTACTTGCATGAAGAAGATCCAATTCCTCTTGATAGACCTACTAGAGTCTCCAAGCTTCTGTTCAAGCTGGGTACTTCACACAATTCCTTCACCAATTCTTCAATTAATCTTGCTTAACCTTTTCCATGAGAATCCTTTCAATATATAGGAGAGGGTGAGATGATTACATGGATGAGAATGATCCCACCAAATCAGAGAAGCCAGTAAAATGACAACCATATGAATGCCAACTCATTTTCTAGAAGATTCCCTTCTAGAACCCTCGAGACTTCTTTTCTTTTCCAAGCTTAAAAACAAGTTTGCACCCTGTGTATAGAGCAACCTGTGAGAAGTTTGCACCCTAGATGAAGGTGGCCTACGAGAATGGGTCATTCTCTCACCCTAGGCCATATGCAGCCTATGAACTCACTTTGAAAATATGTTTTCTGGAAGGAGATAAATGTCACTTTTCTCAGGACAAAGTTTTTGTTGGGAGCCTGAGTACACTATTGTTAATACATCACCAAGATGACCAAAATCATGTGTAACAGAATGCCCCCCAAAGTATGAGGCCAGAATCAGTGACAGCCGAAATACTTTGTAAACTCTGTGTGTGTGTCGGAAACCAGGAGCGCACCTAATTGGAAACCTGCAAACAACCAAGCATCTGCAGAATATCATACTAGTTATGAGGTAGGCATTTCCATACTCAGATCACAGATAGATGACATCATAAACATAGGTCATGGACACCAATCATACACCGTGGATCCATGCCGTCAAAATATCGCATAACCACCAAGAATACACTGTGGATCCATGCAAGAAGATTCAAATTAAGATGACATAGCCACGAGACATACAAAGTGGATCTATGTGTCAGCAAATTATACATATTCCATCGCAGCCTAGATCAAAGAGATAAGACCCAGGGTTTTCAATCCCGTCACTTGAAAGTACGAATCTAACCATGTGATTACATGTGCTGAAGTCGAACATGGTAGAAACCACTTGATTACCGGTCATTGACGAAACCGTTAACAAGTGCGAGGGAAATCACCATTAATGTCAATGATTCCCAAGGTACACTAGTACAATCCACCGAATGTGAATAAATGAGTTGAGGTCGAACATTCGACGGAATCTCCCGATCAGGGGTCAATGATGAAAACCCACTGTCGAAAGCGAGGAAACTTGTCATTGAGGCATGCAAGTTCCAAGGTGCCAAATAATTTCTAAGTCTTGTTTCTGGATAATGAGCTGAAGTCGACGGAACAAAACTTGTCATAGGAGGGCCTTGATGTATCCCCCATCAATGACACGAAATGAGTAACAGACTTTGAAGGTGAAACGGAGCATGATATAGGTTGAACTGGACACGGAGAAGGCCGACACGGAGAGAATGGACAACTGCAGATGGCCGACTCAATAGAGGTTTCGGATGAACTTCTCTTGAACATATGAATGACATGACCACTGATTTGGTAGCACTAACTCAGAGATGACTCAGGATATGACCTTGTAGCAAGTCGAATGAAAGATAAATGGATTTTCCAAACCGGCT
>JASDQU010683885.1:91683-104440 GCA_032191745.1 Picea mariana | reverse complement strand
TGTGAATGTTTGATTTGACGAACCTTTGTATAAAAGGTCGATGAATGTAAATTATGTTATGAATATGTGTTGCATGACTGCTGGGAGGAAGATGTGCTAAAAGAGACCACGATGGCTAATGAGAGGTGGTGGAAGGGACCTAGAATGGTTGCGTTAACTTCCACCGAGCCAGTACTATACTGGTTTTTACTTGCTCAAAGACCAATGCAACTCTCTGACCATGGAATGGATTTCCCGTCAGATTGGTAGGTGGGGAGGCTCCTCAAGAGTTAATGAGGGGATGGGGGTGAAAAAACCATCTGTAAAATCTCTCAGACCTGACCACAGACAGGGAAATTCGTGCCACACGCAATCTTGCAGAGAAAAGGCAAGAGAGGAAGTGTGGTAAAGGGTAGAGGAGAGAGTGCGTGCGACGGGGGATCGCGGAAGAGAACTGGAGAAACTCTGGAAAACACAAGGAGTTCTGAACATAGGAGAAGGAGAGTAACCTTCGTCCTTGACTTTCTTTGTGTTGGAAGTAGAAGAATGAATCTTAAAGCATCATGGTCTAGCTCGGGGGTGGCTAGTGGTAAATCCATTTGGAGTCACTGAGCCTACGGTTGGGTGGAAACGAGCACCCCTCTCAGCAGTTGCATCACGCTTAATGGATCTGACAAGTGTTTTATGCCTTGTATTTTGAATTGAATATCATTAATACATGCTTATGTTTATATGCCCATAATAATTTCTGTGTGGAATGATTGCATGGTGTTTTAGACTGGAAATAATGGATGCATGTGTATGCTTACATGCCATATTTGGTTTCTGTACAAATGATTAAGTCTAGGGCATGAGTTCACTCCACCGAGAATCGTCTTGTTTGCTTGATTCTCGAAATATTCTGGGAAGGTCCCTCGACAGTACTCTTCCCCAGGAATTACCCCATAAACCTTGGAACCGTACCGAACCTTTACCTAGAGACTCCACTAAGATCAGGGAAAATTGCCCAAGAACCGTCTGAAGTTTCATGCGATCTGGGTATGGAAACCTTATGAAAGAAAGAGTAGCTCTTTAAGGTCTCGGAGTCGTGGGAGTTTGAAGCTCTGAGAGGTTGAATTTCGTGATTCAAGCTCAGAAAGGATAGCGATTCCAATTATAGAAAGAGAATACCCTATTGTTTGGTAGACGAATGGTCGAAATCCTTCTGAAAATACCCCATATCTTTCAAGATCGATGGATCTAGAGAAGGAGCGTAGGCGTCAACACCTTGACCCTTTCAGCCTTCACAAGTAGCGATGGTTTCTAGGACCGTAGATCCAAGGATCTGACGGAGCTCTATTGACCGTCGATCTTATCCTTTGCACAGGTAGGATAGTAGCATTTCGTTGACTTGCGACTTGGAGTGGTCAAGGGTAGGACTGAATGAACTCATGATTAGCGAAATCACGACGTGATCATGGTCATTGGATCCAAGCCATGGGAAAACCGTTGGATCTGAACCTCCGCGTGGTATTGCGTATTGGGGGTTCAAAGGTTGAAAGAACTTCCTTTCGACTGCAGAAGTCGCAAAGTACCGAGCACCGAGGGCTCATGCAAACATGTGGCACATCCATTAGGTGGGGACTACATGGTTGACAGGTGGCGTAACAACAAGCGCTCAGAGAAAGGTGGGAGTGGGTGATAGGTGATGGACACATGTCGCCTAGGAAAGAGTCAACCCATTGTTGACTTGTCGTGGTTCGAGGTTTCGCAGGATGAAGAAGTTGCACCTTGATTGCTAAGGTTGTGAAATGCCGAGAGCCGAGGTCTCATGCGACGGGCGACAGCGACATAGCTCGTAAGCAGAGTATAGCAGAGGAGACAAGTGCCGTGTATGCGTCGCTTGGTAGAGTCCACGTAACGTTGAGCTCTCGCATCTCGAGGATTCGCAAAGGAGGAGCACGAGGGCTCAACACTCCAACTAGTGAAGTCGCGAGTTGCGAGTAGTGCTAGTGTTTAGCCTGGCCTACGATTACATGTATCAAGCGCTAGTGAGGAGGGAGCCATACCCATATCGCGTCTCAGGTATCGGTGTTTGAAGAAAGAGGAGTCGAGAGCCTTGAATCCCAACTCGCGAGTTGCGAAAGGCGCTTGCGCTAAGGCCAGGTTGTGGTCACTTGGAGGAGGATAAGGAAAGGGATGGTCTGCACTAGGTCCCATAGAAATTCGAGGATTCTGTCCCTCGAAGAAAAAGACAAAAAATCTAGGTTTCCGTAGTGGGTGTGTGACACTTACCCCTGCACATTTTACAACCAACTATGCTACTCCCCGTACCTGTACTTGGGTGAGGTGTATCCATACTTGTTCATGGTAACACCTTTTTCCCTTCTTCATTTGCGACTTGCTGATTACCTTCTCTGCTTTCCCACAAACTACCTCTGTACTTCTTCCTATTGATAGGACCTTGGTGCTGTACCCCCATCTGTTGTGTGGTTTGAGTCTGCATTGTAACTTATGGTCGAGTGATGGCCTATCAGATTCTGCCTAGATCCTTCATGCTCGAAAATTAGCCTTGCGCCTTCTTCCTAGGTGTGGTCGTCCGTACTTAGGCTGTCGTCACGGTCTTTTGTCGCTAGTTGGATGCAGTCTATTCTGAACTGACCATTTAGGATGTTAATCCAGGTAGTATCTAGTTCTAGTCCTTCCTTGCTAACCCCCTCATTAGTGATTATGTCCGCCAGTCCATTTGCTGACCTATGAACCCAGTGAAACTCCACCGTGTTCATTGTCTACAGATGCTCCTGGATTTTTTGCAGGGAGTGTGCCAAGTGCCAATGCCTTTGAATTTTTCCTACTCTGGTGTCATTTTGGAGTCGCTTCACTATGTTGATAACCAGTGTGGAGTCACCTTCCATGATGGTGTTTGTCATCCTTTTGCAGCTTAGAATCTCGAGACCAGTCTCCAGGGCTTCGAATTCCGCGACGTTGTTGGTTGAGTTTCCCATACTCCCAACGTACAGCCAGATTATGTTTCCATTACTATCCCTGATTACCCCTCCCATTCCTGTCATTCCTGGGTTTCCTTTTGACACCCCGTCGAAATTCAACTTGAGGGACCCTGCTGGAGGGGGATTCCAGTTGCGCTCACCTATTTGGAGTTGCGCAAGCCGCCTTACTTGAGTGCAGTTGCGATCATCTTTGAAGTGAAAAGCTTCTAGGATTCGAGAGTCCTGGCCTATGAGTTGTGCTCTTCCTATCTGGCAGTTGCGGCTCTACATTGTTTCTCTTATTAGGGAGATTATTGTTTCCTTGAGTTTCCCTTCCGACCGGCTTTCATTCCTGAAGATGCGCCGATTCCTTTCTTTCCATATTGCCCATATGATCATTCCTGGAATGAGGGTCCAATAGAGGTTCACCTCTTCATTTTCACTATAATTCTCATTTCACATATTGATGGTTGTGCAGATGTTACCACAGATCCTATTGGACTGTCGAAAGATACATGTCGCCCAGTCCCAAATCTCTGCTGTGTAGTCTCATTCGTTGAGGAGATGATTTGTTGTTTCTTCCTTAGCTTTACAAAGGTGGCATCGTGATGGGCCAATGAATCCCCTTTTCCTTAGGTTTTCCCAAGTTAGAATTCGGTTGTGAAGTACTAACCATTTGAAAATTTTTATTTTTGGCCATTGGGGGCTGTTCCAGAGCTTATCCCATTGTTGCGCTAGATCTTCTTGGTCTTGGTCTGCGATGTAATGTCAGACTTCTTTTAAGTTGAATTCCCTGCCATATTTTTTTCCCCATCTCAGTTGGTCCTCTTCTTCCGAGACTACAGTTTTCCTTTTCCCTAGTTCCTCCTCCACCTCTTTCACATTTGTTGCGGTCCAGTCTCTATTTTGCAAAATGAGATTGTCCCAGATTCTCCATCTATTGCGATCTGTTTCTTGTTTCTAGTAGTGGTAGAATCTGGTTTTGCCTTGTGCGGTCATGTCTTGTTGGAGTTCCTCCCTGTTCGTATTTTCCATTCTGGGTTCCTATTGCCAAGCACCCTCCTAGAATCTGGTTGTTTTTCTTCCCAAAAGTTGTGTGTCTGGATCCAGGTTTTGTTTTGCTAAGCTAGATTCCAGATGGTTGATCCCTCCCTGGTGCCCCTGAAGCAGATTCGGTCCTGGTCGTTTAAGTCCGGGGCATACTTGGCCTTCCAGAGGTTTACCCACGGTGTAGAAGTTTCTTTGACCCATCACCACCAGAGTTTCGCCCCGTAGGCATCGTTGGTTACTTGTGGGTCTTGTAGCCCCAGGCCTCCTTTGCTTTTTTGTTTGCAGACCTTTTCCCAGGCCACCAGGGCCCATTTTTTCTTTTCTTCTACTCCTCACCATAGGAAGTCCCTTTGGATGGTTCTTATTTTTTGTAGTATCCCCTTGGGGGTTGAAAATACAGACATCATATAGGTTGGAATTTCTTGTAGAACCGACTTGGTCAATATGAGTCTCCCCACTAGGTTGAGGGATCTGCACGTCCATTTTTTCACTCTCTCCTATAACTTGTTGATCATGCCCTCCCACGTTGACATTTTGTATGCTCTGTCTGTCAGGGAGATGCCCAAGTACTTGGTTGGGAGTGTTTTGCGTTCAAAACCCAAAATATTGGCCAAGTTTCTTTAGATTGCAGGGTTGGTGTTGAAGAAAAAGATCATAAATTTGGAGTGGTTGATCTCGGCACCTGAGGCTTCCCCAAACTCTTCTAGGATTATTTTATAGGATTTTGATTCCCTGACCGTGGGTGTGCCACGGAGTAAGGTGTCATCCACGAATTGTTGGTGTGTGGAGGTAGGGCAGATTTCGCAAGGTTTGATGCATGTTATTTCGCCTGTTGCTGTTGCACTTTTTATGCTTTGACTGAGACCTTCCATCATCAGAATGAATAGGAAGGGGGAAAGCAGGTCTCCTTGTCTGATGCCTCTCATAGGACAGAATGGTTTGGCTGGGGCTTCATTTATTAGGAGTGAGTAGCTTGTCATGGAAACTAGGCTGACAATCCAACTGATCTAGTGCTGGGTGAAACCAAAGGCTTCCATAGTCTTGACCATGTAGTGCCAGCTAATTTTGTCATAAGATTTTGCTAGGTCCAATTGTATTATCATTCCCCCTCTCCTCTGAATTTTCAGGGTGTGGATTAGCTCGTGGGCATGGATGATGCTGTCCATGATTTGTCTTCCTTCCACAAAACCTGCCTATTCTTGTGAAATCAATGTGGGTAGAAGGGGTTTCAATCTATTAGCTGTGACTTTGGAGATTATCTTGTAAACCACATTGCATAGCGCTATAGGTCTGTATCAGTCGGGGGTCCTGGCTTCATTTTCTTTGGGGATTAGAGTAATCATTGTAGCATTTAGCGCTTTTAGAATGGAGGCTGACCATCTGGAGTCCTCCACTACCCTATAAATGTCATGTTTGACCACTTCCCAACAGGCTTTGAAAAATTCCACTGTGAAACCATTTGGGCATGGGGCTTTCCCGTTGGGCATCTCCTGGATCACTTGATCAATTTCCTCCTTAGCGATGGGTTTATTTAGGTTGTTATTTTGTTCCTCGGTGACTAGACGAGGGATGTGTTGAGATATCCTTTGGATGGCCTCCATTTTGTATTTGTTGGGTTCCTCGGCTATCCCATGGAAATGATTTACCAGAGTTCTTTCAATCTCCTTGTGGGATTCTCTCTTGATCCCATCATGATTCTTAATTTTCAGGATTTTGTTGTGGGATCTTCTGGCAATGGTTTTTCTATGAAAAAATTTGGTGTTCCGCTCTCCTTCCCTTAGCCATCTGATTTAGGACTTTTGTTGCCATAGAGTTTCTTCCTGCTGGCATCTAGCTTCCCATTCCTGGGTCATCTGGATCTCTTCCTTTTTTCGATCCTCTGTATAGCCCTCGGCTATGCATATTTCCTGGAGTTTTCTCATTTTGTCTTCAATATTTTTTTTCTCTTGGTTTATATTTCCAAAGATTTCCTTGTTTCACTCCTTGAGCTTATATTTGATGTACTTTAGTTTCTTATAGAGTTTGAACTTCCTTGTCCCTTGCTCTAGTTGTTCCTTCCGCCACCACTGTTTGATATTCTCCTTGAAAGTGGGGTGTTCGATCCAAAATTTCTCAAATTTGAAAGGTCTATTATTTGGTGTGGTTTGGAAGTCTGCTTCCAGTTAGACTGGCCAATGATCAGACCCTCCCCAGGGAAGGATGATGCAGTCTAAGGTTAACCCCTATAAAATGATAGACTCTGACACCAAGAATCTGTCTAGTCTTGTCACTACCTGATGTTGATTCATCCGTTTATTTTTCCAGGTGAACTGTCCATTATTAGGTTTTATGTCCACCATCTCCGCTGTGTCTATGAACATTAATAATTCTTCCGCATCTCTATCCAATCTTCTAGTACCTCCTTTTTTCTCTGCAAGTGACGTGATGATGTTGAAGTCCCCTGCCAGGATCTAGTGGAGGTTGTTGGATTGGGTTTTTAGGTCTTCTATCTCTAGAATCATTCTTCTCTTTTCCTCTAACATCTAGGGTCCACACACATTGGTGCATAGAATCATCTCCGTATTTCCAATGATTTGCATGCTAACCGAAAGTATGTGCCTGGTATCTTCGGCGGCAATTAGGTTCATCACTTGTGGGTTCCACAAGGTGAGAATACCTCCTGCCATCTATTGTCCTTCGACAACCACCATCTTGTACTTGCTCCATTGTTTTTTGCTGATTGTTTCCATTTTGTCTGTAGTGCATTTTGTCTCTTGGATGAAATAGAGGTCTAGTTGTTCCTTCCTAAGTTTACTTTTGAGGATTCTTTTCTTTCGCGAGCTGTTTAGGCCTCTTATATTCCATGTTATAATATTCATTTAAACATGTGGGAAGGAGTTGGGGAATAACTTCTTGATCTTACCTGAGTTTATCAGCAACGCTCTGAGCTCCTGTAGGGCTACGTTGTTTGATTTCCTGCCTTTTTTCCTTCTCATTTTCTTGGGTGAGAGATGTGGTTGTCCCTCACTGGCTTTGATTCCTAGGTGTCTTATCTCCCCGTGTGTGTGCTTGAGCCCTCTAGATTTGGATTCCTCTCTTAGGAGGAACATGTAAGTGATGCGGTCTAGTTGATCCGTTGGTACGTTGTCTGTTCCCTACCTTTTCCATTGCTCCAATATATTTGGGAGATCTATCACTTCCCTTTCCACAAGGTCTCTGAGATCAGGGTCTTCCATACCTACTTCGCTTGGGGTCATGTCCACATCTCCATCTACTTCCTGCATGGGGGTGTTGGCATCTCTGGTTTCTCCGTCCATAGGGGTTGTGCTACCCTCCTGTTCCTTCTTATTACTTGGGCTATCTATGGGCTCATTTGTTGTTTTTTCTATGACTTCTTGAACTATTGTCGAATCCTTTCCTCCTTTTTCCGCTTTGTTGGTTTTGTCCCATCCTTTTGTTTTATTCTTGGCCTCCGGGTTGCTCCATGTTGGGGCTTTACTTTGTTTCTTGTTAACTCTGTTCCTGTGGTTCGGCTTTATAAATCCATCCTCATCCTCATGTGGTTTGGTGCTTTCCGCTTCTTGTTTTTTATTGAGAGGACATTCTCTGATTAGCTGTCCATGTTCGTGACATCTTCTGCATCTGAAGGGGATTTTCTCGTAGTCTATATTTTGTATCCATTCCTCATCCCCGAATTCCAGACTTATGGCTTCTGGGAGTGCTCCCGACACATCCATCTCTATGCATATTCTTGCATAGGATGTATATCTTCCTTTTAGGGTGGCTTCTGAAGTCTTCACATATTTTCCCAGTTTGTTCCCTATTGCTTCGAAGGTAGAGGGTAGCCAGTAATCTAGCGGCAAGGAGTAAAATCTCAGCTAGACAGGCACATTTTTGAAAGTTTCTTTTTTTGGGGAGAAATTTTCCTTCCAAGGTCGCATGTACAGTCCTACTGAGGCGTGGAAGTATGCCCCCCCCTCCCCCTCAAAAACCTTATCCCTGTCTTCCAGGTTCATGAATACTGCTGTGAAGAAGCCTTTCGAGCTCAGGTGGAGCTCCACTTCTCCACTTGGCTTCCGGTGATATTTAATCCAGTTGCGCAACATTCTTTCTGTGGGCCACAAACCCATAAACTTGCATATTAGCACATGCGTCTTCATCTGGTCCTTGCAGAGTTGCATTTGCGGATCCTCCAGGATTACCTTGGGTATCATTGTTGTTTTAGGTTTACACGGGCTGCGCCCTTCTACGTTGTTTCTTGCGCAACACTCTAAGTTTCTCTGGCTTCTTCCCCCATGCAATCGCTTTTTCCCTGGTTCCTTTCCTGATTCTTTTTCAAATCTGGTCCCAAGGTGCTTGTCATTGGTTCCTTGAAACCTACGCCTCTTTGCCCTTTCCCCCTGTCCACCACTACCTTCTTGTATGAGGGGATTCCATTACCCCCCCCCTTTGGTACTCATGCTATCCTCTGCTATGGCTGCACCTGCCAAACCCTAGCTTGCAGTTGCTCCAAACCCTAGCAGTCCGTCCAACATTGTCAATAGTTATTAACACCTAAATCTATCCAATTCTACTTCAACTTTTAAAGACATGTAGTATGACTTCTTTTTTACTTTTAGATTACACATTTAAGTAGTACATTATCACCAATTTTAAATGTTTCCTAATTACTTTATATTTTAGTTTTGTACTACATATAGTTAATACATTAAAACATTCCTGATAATTTCACTTGTTATTTATTAAAATGTTGTATTTCTTGTATGAATACTAAATATATGTGTTTAAATTAAGATTTTATATTCATTGTGAATTTTAAATACAATATATTTATGAATTTTATATGATGTTATTTTTTTTTAAATGTTATATATAAATATATTTTTTAGATATAGTTTAAACGTTTAAAGTTTTTATTCTTTCTCGATTATCTTTTTTAGATGTATTTTGTCTAAAGGTAAGAAATTTATAAGGATGGATGTAATTGCAAAATTTAAGTGGTTGAAATCACATATTTTGCGTGCCCTCGAGGTTTTTGAGGGTGCCTAAGTCCATTTATGCACTCGACTTAAAAACCTGATTTAAACAATGCAAAATTGTGATTTCATCATTAATTGATTTATTAGGTTTTGGTGATAGTGATTGATAAAAGTTATCATTAATTGATTTACGAGATTTTGGTCATAGTGATTGACAAAAGTAGAAAACATAAAAACAAAAGTAGAAAACATATAACGTTTAGACTATTTGTTATTATTATTTTTTTTAATTTTAATATTTAAACAAATAAAAAGGTATATTGTAATGCATACGTTTTGAAGTAAATTGTGTACTAAAATTTAAAGTAAATTGTGTATTTGAATATATTACATTATATTTTTTTGGATTGTGATTGCATGGAGAGTACCTTGTTGCTCTACATCCCACTATGGGAATGGGGGAGATGTTATGTTATGTTATGTTAGATAACAAAAAAGCAAAAAATAACAATAATAAAAATAAAGTTGACTCTATTAAAGAAAAATTATTACAAGCACCCTCATGGAATGAAATAATTAAAAAAAAATTAAAAAATTACACCATAACAAATTGGATCTGTCTAGCTCGGTTTAAGATGGATCTAGGCTAGTTTAGTAATTAAGATAAGGTATCATTATGCAAAAAAATTGATGCATGTAAAGTCATTATGTGTGTGTGAGAGAGGGAAGATGTTATTTCCATCCATTATTAAAAGTACATAAGGGTGTCTGCAAGAAGTTGGTGGACAAAAAAGTGGCAATAGTGTCAGCACACATGCACTCGCATAGGAACTTGTGCACATTCTTAAGAATGTGCATGTGCTCATGATGTGACAAGATCGACAATCCTCAAACCACCACCAAGGAGGCCAAGTCAGCCCCTCGATAGGAATGCTCATGCGTTCTTTGGAACACACACGTGCTCTAGGAACGTGTGTGCGTTCCTCTATTTATAACCATAAAAGGGGTTGTGGCCAGTCTATTTTATGAATAGACCAACCCCACCGTGCATTATCAAAAGAGATTGAGTAAAAGGCTTCCCTCATTCTACTAACGTAGTGTCCACACTCTGTTGACGTGGTCTCTAGATGATTCCAGTATGTATTTGTATGGAATTTCATTTTTTTTAATTCCCTAATTTGTTTAAATCTTCAAAAAATGAACTTAAATTAAAATTTTTATAAAAAAATTGCAACAAACTTAATTAACATGGAACCTAAAGAAAACCAAAACTCAACCACCACAAGAAGGTATACCAAACCCCAACCCACAACCAACAAATGTAAACATGAAAATTAATGAAGAGTCGAGGTCTCTTAGAACTCTTGTTCAAGAATTACAGATTACTAGAGAGCCCTCATAATTGTCACTAGCCAGTTCCCTGGACACCATTGTATCTTCCATTACAAGTGCCCAAGGACAATTAAGTAATATTTCTAATTACATGATTATAATGTTTGAATATTACAGGACCGAGCTAGACAAAAACCAAGTTCGAGACCTAAAAATTACAAAGTTATAGCTAATGACATTGTTCATTGATCCTAGAACTGAAGTACAACCACTGGTCACAAAGAGACACATTTGTATGCACTAGTGCACCTACCAACCATTTTTAGAGAATTGGATGGATATGTGGTTTATGGTTTTTGACAAACCTCCTTGTAGTAATAGGGAGGTGCCTCTATATTTCCTCAGAAAATTATGGGTTGAGTTTAGGTTAGGTCTCCATGTCAACTATTTTGACATTGGTGAATTCTAGTAATAGGGAGGTGCCTCTATATTTCCTCAGAAAATTATGGGCTGAGTTTATGTTAGGTCTCCATGTCAACTATTTTGACATTGGTGAATTCTAGGGAGCAGGTCGTGGGTCCTCATAGGATAGAAAAAATTCTAGAAGTGACCAGGTACTAGGTTCTAGTCCTCCTAGGAAAAGGCCTAACACCCTTCTTCAACATCCTCCCATCATAGAAAGCATCATCCAGATATAGACATCCATATCCACCTCGACTCAGAGCCTAGTTGCACCTATAGACACATTTCTACAACTCATGGGAGGGATATTTCAACTTGTCCAAAACAATATTAAATAAATGAACTAAATTTCTTATGTGGACTTTAAATTAAATGAAAAAATAAAATTAAAAAAATAAATTTCTTATGTCGAATATCAAAAAAATTGGATCACTCTCATGTATAAATAAAATAACAAACAAAGTAGATCAAGAAACAATTTCTACACTGATAAGCGAAATTCGGATTTGTTTACACTCAATTTTAAAAAATCAACAAACGATTTGTACTGTGGGAGTGAAAATCAGATCTGTTTCGGCTCAATAAAAAAGGTATGTAAATAGACTCGACCAAACTCTTCTCTGCCCTATATATAGAGGCTTCGATTGTCCTTCGCCCAATGCACAGATGGTTTCGCATATTATTGCAGTCTGCATTTCTGTTTGAAATCATCCGTTTGCTTGATTCTTTGAACACTGTGTTCCAAATTTCTGTACAACAGCTCAGAGTTTGAATTATTGTACAAAAACTCATAGTTTGAATTGAAAATATTGAACACATTGTTTTTTTGGGACTTGCTTTACCTTCCACGCTGATAGATTTTACTTTCACTCATATCATTCACACAGTTGTTCTGGGAAATTTTCTTATTAAATTCATTGCAATATTACATTATAGTTATTATGGTCTTCCGTTAGGATATTATGGTCTATTCATTATATTATTGCATTTGAAAAAATGATTACATAATGTGTAGGTTGGGTGTAGTGGATTCTTAAATTATATTAGCAATGTTCTTTTCCAATGATTACATTAATGTATAGATTGGGTGTATGGATCTTTAAATTATATTATTATATTTTTTCAGAATAGAAAAAACACTTATATTAGTATAATATAAAATCTGTTTTTTTCAGATCAATATATAAAAGTGGACATGTTCCAAAACAGACATGTTTATTTTTTATCCTATCTAGCATTGTTCAGCCTGCTGAAATATCATATCTATATCCAATAAAAACAAAAGGAATATATCTTCTTTATTTCTCTACTTTACAAAATAATTCCAAAATACATGGAATCCTACAGGTTGATATTGATTCTTTCATATATTTCTTGTTCTCCATCAATAACCTGTGAGCAAAGTAAATCTCCTTCCTGTAAAAACAAGGCTTTCTTAAAGAGTAGGTCTTCAGTTTGATTGTAGTTTCTATATATGTGCTGAACTTTGACTTGCTGGAATTGGCTATTCATCAATCTAATCTTTGTCATCCACAGCTGCAAAGATATCACCTAAAAATTATTGTCATTGTTAAACTAATCGATAATAACTTTAGAATCACCCATCAATAATAACCTTGATACCTGTTTAAAATAAGCAAACAATAATATTAACGAGAGTGCACATTTCTCTATATGTTAAATTATATTATTGCTCTTCTCAAATGATTACATTAATGTATAGATTAGGTATAGTGGATCATTGAATTCATTGCAAGAATTTAACAAAGACCATAATATCAATACATTAATGGTAAGTGGTTTTTCAAAGTTATATGTATGGTATAAAATGGCAAGTATTTTCTCAAAGTTAAGAATATTATCAAAGATCATAAAGTGGTTTCTCAGATTTATGGTATATGGTATAAAATGACAAGTATTTTCTCAAAGTTAGGGATATATAAAGCTAGGATATTATTACATTATAGTTAGAATATTAAAGTTAGGATATTATTACATTATTGTTTCTCT
>JASDQU010683885.1:44895-68445 GCA_032191745.1 Picea mariana | reverse complement strand
GTTAGGATATTTAGACACTTAGGAGTTAGTTAAGATCTACTTGGTCTAATGTGTCATTAGGTAAAAGTGTGTTTCTTAGTGTGTTTCTTTAGTATGCATTAGTATGCATTTGTAGTTAGGAAATCCGACGGTCACGATATGTTCCCAACATAGAGTGATCCGACAGTTCATACTCTCCTCGATATTAACGACCATTGATCCATGGATTAACACTTGATTGGTCCATGATCTCTATTTAAAGAGCATGGAGGGTCATTTTCTGATGATCGATTGTGAGAAAATCTCTTGTAAAATCTCTCTATAATATTTTTCTTTTGCATTAATAAATTTCTCCAAGTGGTCGCGTTGGCTGGGGCCATGGATGTTTCCCCGTAGGGGTTTTACCATGTGAAAACATCGGTGTGTTGATATTTGATCTGGTTATGTGAGTGGTTACTGAAGGTGTTTGTCCTTTGTTGGAATACCTATGTTGTCAAACAACTTTCTTAGATAAACAATCTAATTTTGCCTTTGCATCATCAAGTAGTATGAGTGGAAAGGCCCCATCACATGTAAGTTCATATATGATCTCTCCCCTTTTCTATTTTTTCTAATACAAGTTTCATTTTCTTACTTTCTTGCATCATAATTGGAAGACACTCAGACACTTTGTAAAATTATCTGAAATCCATATGATTTGTTTGTGTTGAAGGGGAAATGTAACCACAGTTGTTGGACTTTGTTAAACAATTTTAATTGAGCTCTAATATGGAATACATGACATAGGTGTACCAATTACATTTCCATACATGCATAGAGTATTTTGGATGAGTTTCATGTGTTTTAGAGTCATCCTAAAGTATAATAAATAATAAGTAATTTTTCTTAGTAGGATTGTGTGGTCTTATCTTGAAGAAGAAATCCTTGCTTCCTCATTTTGACAACCAAGATTAACCACATTGACATCATATTCATTATTGGTTTCATAACATTGGTCCTTCTATATATAACACTAAATTGTTTTTTTTTTTTTTGTTAGTTTGTCCGTGACATGTGGGACTAACCTGTGGCTAAGAAACCATGAATCAGGGGCATCTAAGCCATCAAAATCACCCGGGGATCGCACCTGGCTTGAGCCACACTAACCCTTAACATGGTTGTATTTTTTGTCCCCTCAGGTTTTGAACCGGTGACTTTAACAACACGGAGTGCCTTAACAACACACTCCGTCACCGACTGTTCTACACCTCGGGGACGTTAAATTGAAGGACATGGGGGTGGGATTTGATCCACTTATATGTGCATGGGTCACGATACCATTTAATATAGTATCTCTGGGTGCAACCACACGTTCGAATACTACCTCAAGATGCCCCCATGGATTCAGGTTAGGTCCTCACGAGAATTGAACCTTTCCCAATGGTGAAAAAATCCTCGCTTTCCACCATTGGATCCAACCCCTTTGGGCATATAACACTAAATTGTTAACATCAACTATGTTCAAGAAATTTTCCAAGACTTGTGTAAGTTCTATCATCATCTCATCCCCATTTCAAATATTCTTACTTCTTCCTTCAACCTAGTGGGGTTGGTTTCTTTTACAGGGGGAGATACCTCATTAGGACCACTAGCCATATTTGGAACCACATTTTCCCTAATTATTTGTTATCGATATTACAACATAATAGGTCCCAATGCAACCAATTTTTTGTCATTTTGCATGGAAGAATTTAGAAGTGTTGAGTTCTTAAATGATTTGATCATGTTATTAGTCCCTTCAAGAAGGGAATATTGAAATTTCTTGATCAATTGGTGTTGTTGATTGAGGTGATTTCACATTATTTGGAAGAAAATGTCTCCTTAAGTGTCTAGTTTTTCTTTCTTTCTTTTATTATTATTATTTTATTTTAAATAATGAATTTGAATGTTTAAAAAAATATTAAATTTTTCTAACTTTTGGTTGATTGGTAGGGAGATGTGACCATTTAAACCCTAGGAATTTAGGTGTTAAGAAAATAAAAATAAATATTATAATAAAACACTTGGAGGGTGGTAGGGAATGAGGGTGGAAACAAGTATTTACTTTGTACACTATACAATACATCATTGTAGTGGGGTGAATTGATGAATCTCACTCTCATTTTTTGGGAAGTTGAGCACATGAAAATGGCCTATATGCACTCTTGATTGAGGATTTAAGCTCTCAATTGAGGGATTAGAAAATTGGGTGATATTTTAAAACCATCAATGAACTATTTATGCCAAAAATACCTTGATCGAGGATTTTAAAATACCTTGATTAAGGGATTTTAGAAATGAACTATTTATGTCAAAAAGACATCGATTGAGGATTTAAAAATACCTTGATCAACGACTTTTAAAAATGAACTATTTAAGTGAAAAATACCTTGATCGATGATTTTAAATAAAATCCCTAGATCGAGGTATTTTAAAACTCTCAAACAAGGTATAATACTTGAAAGTCAAGAACCCTTCCCCTTTCCTATAGGTTTTCATGGAGATGAAACTTCCAAGAGGTGAAATCCTTTCATCTCTTCCATGAAAGGTGGAAAACTTGGTGCTTGTAGATTCATCATTGAATCCTTTATCTAATGCCATACAATTTCCTCATTTTCAATTTCATAGTATATTGTTAGTTTAATTTTTTTCTAAAACTTATACAAACACAAAGGTGTATACGATGTCATTCAAATATTAATTCATTGTCTTTGAAAAATAATAAAAAATATAATTTTCCAAAAAAACAATTTAAAAAATAAATAGAGCACTATTACATTCTATATAGATCATGTTTGTATATATATATATATATATATTTTAAATTATACATCGAACACTCAGTCAGATGTTGGGAACAAAAGTCACTTGTTAACTTTCCTAGAAATTTGTAAGGACAAGAATTTAATTAAATACCGATTTTGATACATTAAACAACATTAATATTTTTTGAAAAAATAGCATTGGAGAGATAACACAATTCCCTACATTTTTTTTAACTGCACGTCAAAATTCACAATGCTTATATGATTTTTTAGGGATTCAATTTTAAAAATATGTAAAATGTTAAATTTTGATCACCACATTTCACTAAAAAGTGGGACACATTCATGGATTCACCCAACATCCTCATTATCATAATCTCTAGTGTATTTTTTAAAGGAAAAAAAATCAAGTTTTCATGATGCAAAGCACGATGCCACATAGTACATCGTGATTTGTGTTGATTTAGTGTCACAAACACATCCATTTTTTTACACACACTCTATGTGGCATCATCTTGGTGACAAAAACATGTTGCATAAATTTTTCCTGCATCAAGTTAACATTGTATTGCATCACATATTATTGCAAAAACACCTAAAATTTTACTTTTGTGTCAAAAGCATGTTAGTTGCATTACATTAGCATTGTAATGCATTGATCTACACATCGATATTTCATGTGGTGCATAGTTATTGCATTGTATTAGCATCATGATTGAGTCACAATATAGAACTTTTGCATCATGTTTGCATCACCTTGCATTGGGTTTGTGTTGAGTTAGAGTCAAAATATGAAACTTTCATCATGTTTGCATCGAGTTAGTGTTGTCTTGTGTTGTAAATATTATTATTGATGTAATTATTATTGGCTATTTAATTGTTACTAATATTCCGATTATTATTAACTATTTAATAACACACACACACACACATAAAATTACTATTTTTATAAAACTTAAACATTGATTAGTTTAAACATTGATGAGATTGATGATTAACTATATAACTCTTCCCTACAATATACTAATCATGAGCGAAAAAACATGTATATACAAATTCAATAGCCCACTAACATTCATTGAAAGAAAACAAAAAATCATGTATCCATAAACACAATTATGAAATTTTACTACACCAAAATTCAATCAATTTCACCCCATGGAAGCAAAAAACCATGTGTATATAAATGCATTGATGATATTTTAAATTAAATCGTAAAATAAACATTTTAATTTTTTCTTCTTATAACAAAGTCATTGGTACATTGCTGTCAATTGGGTTTAGCTTGAGTGGTTGGGAGGATTGATTGTTATTCTCCTATTGATGATTTAAATTGTTTAATATTTCAACAACACCATCATGAGGATAAATCCCCCTGCGTTTTTAAAGAGGTGGTGTTGCTTCATAATTATATTACCAAAATTATGAAAATACAGTTTTAACAAAGAACATAATCACAAAAATAAAAGTTCCTGATAAAGGGACTAAGAATTGTTCAAGAAATAAATACAATATCTTTACAATATTATACATAAAAACATGAAATAACATATAAGATTCTCATGTTTCTCAGATGGATCACAATATAGGCAAGATTGGTCATATCATAAGACACAAAAGATATAAGGCTACTATGCAGATAAATTTATATGAATATTGCATTTAAAACTGAAAACAATTATGATGAACACACTCCAAAAATCTCATACTCAAAATCTCAAAGTGTGAGAAATCATTAGAGCATTTCCTTGAAATAGTTCTTTGGGGAACTTAAAAATAAATTTTTGGTTTAACAATGAAATGTAAAGTGTTCAATAAAATAAAATGTGTTTGTCCAAATGGACTGGAATTTGGCTCCCTTGTACCTTTAAAAGGAAGACCTAGATCTGGAAGACAAAAGAGAAATGCTTAGAAATCAGCTGTCGGTTTTCATTGAATGAAAGACATGAGTTGGATGATTTCTAAATGAGAAGGAAGATGATAAATTATAAAAATGACCACTTGAATTACAGTGATGGATTCTCTCGATCTCATTTGTTGGCAGGAATGTCTTTTATAATTTATTTGGATGGAACTACCTAACCGGTTGTAACTATTTTTTCCTTATCTTATTCTGTTATCTTGATTAAAGCATTCTTTAACCAATTTTCAATGTATTCTTTCATGGGTGCAACCATTATCTCTTGTCTAACTTTGATATCAAATAATTCATTTTCAAGATATTTAAACTCCATTGTGAGTTGGTGGAGGGTATCTTTGATATCATCATTCTTATCATTTAGGTTTCTGTGGTGAGAGATTTGTTCAGAGATTATCGGAAGAACCACAGTGATTTTGATAATGGACAAGCCAACCCTCTACTTTTGTCTCTGAGTATAAAATCAAGTCATGAAACCTTACTGTCAATGAGATTTTTAGGGAGTCCATCTTTTCTTTCATTTGTTCTTTGGATAGAAGTATTGAGTTCATGATTAAATGCGGGTCCTCCACGTCTTCAGTTGACCCAGATAATTTTATCTCAACTAACTTTAAGAATAACTTACCTCTTTTTGAACTAATAACATCACATTCTGCTAACATTTCTCTTACACATTTAAATCTCTTAACCTAACATGCTTTTAATTGCTTTAAACAAATTGTTGAAGTTAAATCCTCCACCTTTCACTAAAATTCACTAAGGCTTGAAACCCTTGCATTGAAAGTAGAGACAACTCCTTTATAGAATTCTTCATCATTTTCCAAGTTTGCTTTGAGATATTTCCTGAAGTGTGTGATCCTCGAACCCAAAGAGACTAAGCTGGTTTCCAACTCCAAATTTTCAACAATCAAAGAGATTATTTTTTGGATCTTGTCACCAACATATTTCTTGATGGCAACTAATAAACTTGAAATTCCTTTCAATCTCAAGCTTGACCCTGGTCTATCTTCTAGAGTCTTCAATGGTTTTATGGTGATGATGGGAATGAAAAACAAAGGTCCTGGCATCGAGGCACTTTATAATTCTCTTAATTTATCCTTTGAAATTGCATTCTCATTTTCTATATCTCCAATTGAACATTTGAAGGCTTCCCCTATGGATTCATGGAATTCCGTGACTTTAGAGGGTGGAACTCCATGAAAATCAAGTTCTGAATTCCACTTCTCCTGAAAATTTCTTATTTTTTGAATTTAATTTTTCAATGATTAATTTTCTTGAATTTCTATTGAATACAACATAATGCAAGGTTAGGGACTCTTCTTCAAATATAATCGACTCTTGGGTAGACAATTCTCTTGCAACTTTTCTACTCTCAAGTAGTCTTTGTTCTTCTCCTGCAATCTCTATCTATTCAACATTCATGTCAAGCTCCATATCTTCTGGACCAATTTCATTTTTAGGCACTACTTCATCTTCCCCCTCTTTGTTTGTATCTCTTTTTATTTTACTAGCAATCGAGAGTGTGTGTGACTTATCAAGATTTCCCTTCGGATGGTTTTGGTCTCCTCCATCATCAAAATTATCAATTGAAGACTTGTTGTGTTCTTGGATTGGATTTTGTGGTTTTCCTTTGGTTGAACCGATTTTTGGGGAAATATTCGGGGACCAAGAAATTCTTTCATTTGTAACTTGTCCTTATTGTCTATGATACATTCTCAATATCATCTTTCCCTTTTTTAACAAACAACCCTTGAATATTTTTATTGTCATCTTCTCCTTCTCCAAATAGAACTGTCTTGGAAAACGCCATGTTGTATCCCACTGATTTCATGTGGGTCATAAATAGTTGATTAGGTTTGAAACCCTTGATCTCATCATCTTGCTTGAGGTTAGATAAATTAAAATGAATTGAAGTTTCATCTAAATGAGCAATATTTTTCACGATAATTTCCCCAATCTTCCATGGTAAGGGGATAAATTGTTTTTTCCTCTTTTCACTAAAAGAGTGTGCCCAAAAAATGTATTGTTTACATACTTCAACTATAAACAATCTGTCAGAAAAATAAAAGGGTAGAAGTGAAGGTTTTTCATGTGAGAAATAAAGTATGATGATACTAAAATCATCCATAGCTTCAAATATTTCTTTTTTGGCTACGAAATATGCAACCTCCAACGAAAACCTTGATGTATTAGGACCATAAATTAATATTTTGAAAGAAGAAACAAAAGCATTTTGTACCTCATAACAATTGTATGTAGCTTTTTTCTTCCAGAGTGCAAGGTACCATACTTGTACATGGGTCAGTTTTACAGTTCACCTTTTTTCCCATGGGTAGTTTCTTGAACACGTGACAATAAGTCACATCAAAAATCAAATAAGAAGACATGTATAACCTTTTACTTTTGTGAAAGTTTCCAAGCTGCAAGGATAATTCACTCAAAACAATATTTTGCTAATAAAAAATGGTTTTCTCATGAATTGAAAAATGTAATAAATATAAGGCAATCTTAGGGACAATAGTTGTGGACTCCTGTCTAGTTATCCTGATAAATAACCATGATATTTTTTTGTAGGGATTCTTCAGTGAACATACCTGAATGATGGAGAAATATTTAAGAAAAACTGATGGATCTTCAAGGTAGCTTTGCAAAAGTTCAGTTCCTCCATATTTTTAACTTAAGAAAATCCTTGGCTTCAACACTCTTGAAAACCATGGTTGGATATGAGAGTCTGAACATTCATTTAAAAGTAGAGGGGCTAAAGAAATAGGTGATTCTACTTGTAATTGAATGATTATTATTTCCTTATCAAACTTATCAACACACTAAAAAATCAATTCCCTGAAGTCATATACCTCTAGAACATATCGTGTTGATGTGATTCCAGATGCCCATATATTATTCAAATTCTTCTCTAGGGGTGGTATCATGAAATAGTACATGTAAGCATGTGACCATTGAAATCCTTGATCTTATGATCCCAAAATATTTATGGTGTCTCTGCAAAATTGTTTTTTCTTTGAGCTAACATATTAGCCTAGGTGACAATCTTAACAACAGTTCTTCAAGTTACTAGTATAGACAAACACTTGTTTTGTTTTAACATGTTCAAAAGATATTAATTTGAGTATTTAAATGATAACTCGTATTAACATTTACATAATATTTCCTCAAGAATATCGTTATTAATAATTGTATTAACAACATATGAGTGGTAGTAATTTCTGGAAAGAGTGATTTAATGTACGTTGGTAAACATGAATGGGAAAGGGTGTAAAATGTTTTAGTGTCATGGGGTAGAGGGTTTGCAGGATGACATATGATCAGGAGGATGGACGAGCAGGATGACAACATAGTGGATGAGAGATATCATGGGATAATGGATGAGCAAGATAGTGGGACGAGCAAGACAATGAAACAAACAAGATGATGGGATATGGTAATATCGGTATCACGAGACCGCGGACAAGCAGGAAATTGGGGTGACAAAGTAAAAGAAATGGTGCTTCACACCCATGGATGGATGCCCTCATTCAACAATATTTCTAAGTGTGAATAGTGCATGATGGAAGTCATGGAAGTTAAGTAGAGTGTTATGCAGGTCATGTAACTTTGGAGTAGTAATGTAATGTGTTAGGAACCCACAATTGTCTCTAAATATTGTTTGTTTTTTTTTTAAATTTCTAAGTATGGAGGAATTATAAGAATGAACTATACAAGGAGGAATACAAAATATTTGATCAAATCTTATTGGTCAACAAATATATCCAACATGGATAGTAATCCCCTTTGGGTTACTTAGAATCCAGAAAAGGCCTTGGGCATTGGGTGATGGAGTCAATCAAGAGAACAAGAGATGAGAAAAAAAATAAAACTAAACAAGGATTTACAAAGTGGAAAACTATGTACAGGTTATGGTCTAGGGATTTTAGGATAAAAATATTTTAAGGTATTTCCCATTAACACAATGTTTGTAATGTTCCTTTCATATCCTTCAATAAATAAGAATTGTTCCCCGGAACTTTTTCGATCAAATAAGGACCAGTCCATAGTGCTTCAAGTTTTGTATGCAAGGATGGTTTTTCCCTTGCTTTCTTCTAAAGTAGCACCAATTGGTCTTTCTGGAAATATTTTGTAGTTGCACTTTGATCAAAGTGTTTTTTGAAAATCTATTGTCTTTGACTCATGCCTTTTATTGCTTGGGTTTGTTGTTCTTCCAAGTGAATAAACTAATAATATCTTCTTTGGAGGGGTGAATATTGTTCAATATCCTCATTATTCACAGCATAAGCTAGAGCATTTATGATGTAGACCCCCCTATTCTCCCTCAGGGCTGCGCGACCTCCCGGTTAAGGATCTTCGATTCTTCGAGCCAAATTGGCTCTCTAAAACCTTAATGGTCTCACTTGAGATTAAACACAGGCCCTTTCAGTCTTTTGGTGTAGGTTCTATGACACCCACAACCTCTTCCTTCACGCTATTGAACTATCAAGTTTCAAGCGCTAGCTCCTCTACCATTAGCCCTCTCCCGTATGTGACCTCGGGCTATATCCTCACGTAATCACACAATTGCGGGGAGGCCTAGAGTGGTTTGAGACCACACCGCTTTTCTCCCCGCAATTCACTAACATCTTCCACGTATCCCTTTTGAAATATAATGGTTTTGATTGCGGCCCACTCTAAGAATTTGAAAACCTGATCACTTTTTGTCCCTGCAATTAAGCATGACCGTCGATCTTTTGATCTTGGGCATTGCCTCTTGATCGACAACTGAGATCTATCCTCTTTTTGCCTTGATCAACTATCAGTCAGTGACCCTTTTCCTCCTTTCGCAGGCACTCCCAGATCTCCATGATCTAGCGACGCGTGCCCTCCTTCCAAATCGACGGCTATGATTGATTTCTCCCTTCATGATTCGAGAGTTTCAACTCTCAACTCTTGCTTCCTCCGCAGTACTTGCACCTGAAGTTGATGATTTCTCGACGCGTGTCCCTTATAGATCGACGATTGTGGTTCACTTCGACTCTTTAGACTTCGGGAGTTTCAACTGTCAGTCTTCGCTTTCTCCCAAAGCACTTTCACCCAAAGACAACGATATGTCGACACGTGTCCCTCATAGATTGATGATTGCGGTTCACTTCAACTCTTAGGGCTTCGAGAGTTTCAATTCTCAGTCTTCACTTTCTCCCGGAGCACTTTCACCCGAAGACGACGATATGTCGATGCGTATCCCTCACAAATTGATGAATGTGGTTTACTTTGGCTCTTTGGGGTTCGAGAGTTTCAACTCCTCAACTAAAATACTCAAAGTGACTTTCCCCCGAAGTCTCATATCTATTGACACGTAATCCCCTGGCGACCAACAACCAGGATCTACTTCGGATCTTCGACGATTTCACTCTCTCCTTGTCTACAAACTTCTGAAGTTGTAGATCTTGTGCCACCTAGCGCTCATGCTTAGATTGGCATTGGTGTTAGTGATGAGCCTTAAATTAGTTGGTACAAATGCTTAAATTTGTATCAATTTAATTCTAAGTGATTCTACTAGCCCATAATGCATCAATCAATTTTATATGCCAATTCCTCTAATTTGTAGAAATTGTCTTCTTAAGAATCTAGATCAATGTTTTATTAGTAGATTATTCCAAACCATTTCCTTGAGGGTATTAGTTTGATGATTATCCCATAATAATATCGTATTCCCCACAAAATTTTGTAAATTTTGAACCAATGAAGATTGATGCATTATCGGTTATCAATTTTTCAGGAACTCCAAATCTTGACATAACATTATCTTTGAGAAAAATAATCATCTATTTAGAATTGAAATTTTTTAGGGCTACAACCTCTTGCCACTTTGTAAAATATTCAGTTGCAGTGAGGCTGTATGAGTGACCTTTATTGGATTAGGGATTGATTGTTCCAATAACATCTAGGCCCCATTATGCAAAATGATTTTCAATCATTATAGGTTGCAATGGAATTATTGCTTTTGTAACATACCCCCTCTTACAATACAATAGTAAGTGAATCACAACGATGATACAATGATGATAATACGCAAAAATAATAATTTAGACAACATCATTAAATTCTTCAACAAAATTAACTTTTCAACAAGATTGCGATACATTAACCATTCACATTATAATAGGTCTAACATGTAGAATTTGTTAAGGTTACATCACAATAAGGATATTAAGAGTAATAAATCAACAAGTACAATGGATATCGACCTACCATCAACCTCAACCATTAAGTCACACTTATGCCCTTATTTACATTATCATATTAAAATCTTAATCATATTATGATTACATTTTCCATAATTGAACTTATTATAAATCACTACTCAATCTTTATTCGGCAATAAGAATAAATATTGATATTTTTCTAAGGGTTGTTGAAGAGAAGTCGGATTAAAAATTGTCTATATGTGTGATGCCGATAAAGGCTATAAATAACTCAATATCATGTGCCTCTCTAAGTCTTATCGTCCAACCTTATGCGCAAAGACAATTAACTAGAGAGAAAAATTAAAATTACAGTGATACACAAAATTAGAACTCAACGAAGTTATGAAAAATCCAATTCGCAGGATAAAGAAATGAGTTTGTTCTCGTAGATTTTAGTCCCAACGCCTATATATATCCGAATCATTAAAAAATTAACGATTTTAGATTTTAGTCCCAACGCCTATTAGTCCCAATGCCTATATTTTAGTCCCAACGCCTAGTAAATTAATTGACAATAGTCCTAGTACTTTCTAGTCATAAATAGTCTTTATCTGAAAATTGAATTTACTAACAATTTATCCAAAATCTATGCAATGATTAAATATCCAAATAAAATATCGTAACCAATGATGGTTGCTAATTGAAGTTGAACTTCCACAGATGGTTGGGAAACGTTCTCCTTTCTTTCGCTCGCTAATCCCAAAACTTTACCATTACCTCCCAACCAACACCAGGGGTATTCTTCTTCCCCCTTAGCCCCTCGAGTCGTAAAGGGGCCACACACAGTAAACCATAAATCAATAGCACCAAAAATTTCCTCGCAAGGAAGAACTTCCACCCTTTACCAAGTTTTGGAACCCAACTCTCAACAAGTAAACTAGTTCAGAAATTTTTTGACAACATAACAGTGCTTTCCAAAAAGTGATCCCTCTCCTTTCCTCTTCATTTGTTTTATAGAAAAATTCTCAATGACACATGTCCTCATGCACAAATAATTATTTTTTAATAATTTAATTAAATGATTATTCACCCACTACATGTGTCACACTCTACCCAAGTTGCACATGTTAATTCCCTTTTTATTTTATTTATTAGGCATTTTCCCTCACATTCCCCAATTTGTTCCTATTTTTCCTCTCAGTTGTCCCTTAGTTCCCCAATTCTTCATTTGTTTTTTGTCCCCTAACTAGATTTTAGTTTGAGTTGGATTGAGAGTCTTATTTTAATTAGGATTAGTGGTAGATTGACTCAAGATGCTACTCTATGTGGACCACCTATTCTCTCATGTTTTAATTTATTTTTATTTTTATTTAAAAATCCCTTTTATTATTTTCATGCACACATGTGCATCTACCCACTTTATTCTTATTTCTTTATTTACTTAACTCACTACTCTAATCCCTTTATTCCCTTTTTATGTTTTATTTTAGTCAAACATCTTAGACTTTGAATCTTGTTAGATTTCTTAGTTATAAATTAATAATTAGTTAAATACTTTGTTCTAACAAGGTCTAAACATTTTTATTATATTTTCTAGGCCATTTAGATTTTTGTTGATTCACAATTTGTTTACACGATATGCCCTTCAAGACACACCTCTGTGCTCCAAGGGTGCCACTCTCCTTTGACTAGTTTGGAAGTTTGTTTGACACTTGGAGTCAACACTCCACTTGGTCGACCTTGTGAGAGACTAAGGGTTGTCTAAGGAATAAGGATTCTTCCTTATTGCACACCGCTTGGAATTATTCATGAGCGACTGTCTCAGTCTTCCCTCACGACATCGTGGACCCCTTGGAATGAGGTAATCGTTAACCATGCATTCATGTCATGGTGGGAGTGCTATTAGGTCATGACATGGATATTGCCATGCCTCTCCCTAACCTGTCTAGTTTTTGTGTGTGACCCCTTTACTCTATATGTGAGTCAGATTAGCAAGCATCACCAAGCCTACATCTATTGATAAGAACAATTTCAATAATCCATATACATAACATCTATATTGAAATCATCATAACTCATACATGTAACTCAATACTCAAAAACTCAAACCAAATACAAGTCCAATCCCTGACTCAATCTGGAGTCCAAGGAAGTCCATTGATGCCATCACATCCTCAACCTGTCATGTATCCTACACACTTAGAAGAACTCATCAATAATACTTGTCAATATACATATATAGAAATGAACATATAAATCACAATGTCATCATAATATAACTCATAATCAAAGCATAATCACAATGTATCATAACCATATCACTTGCTCGCAAGTGTCCTCAAAGAATAAGTCAGTATAAAATGTGATCGGTGGAACTAGATGTTACAACTTTCTTCATTTTACCTGTTTTTTTTTACAAGAGATACATTTTCTGACAATAGAATAAGAGTCTTTAAATATGTATGGAAAGTAATAATAATATCTCATGATTCTATGGCTTGTTATTGTGGGTGCAACGTTTCCTCCACAAACACCTTCATGAAATTCTTGTAACACCCTTTGTGCCTTTCAAAAATCAATGCATCTTAGTAAAATCCTATCATAATTCCTCCAAAATAAAAATTCAGCAACTAATACATATTGGTCATCCTTGATTTATAAGAACCTTCTTTCTTTGGAAGACATTCCAACAGGTAATTGCCTAGATTTCAGATAAAAGATTATATTCTTATACCATTGAGATGTTGATAGAGATAACTCTGGTGAAATTGATATGTTTGCATTCATTTCTTTAATTCTAGTCATTAATTTACACAATCCTTGTCCCTTGATTGCTTTTAGAGGATTGACTTAAATATCATACTCTTGGATTTTATCAAGCCAATTTGCCCATTTTCCTTATCTAAGTTGTTGATTAAGAAGCATCTTTACTGGAGAGGTAGGGACATAAACTATGATGCGAGATGAAAAAATGTATGTTCTGAAATGTGATACTACTTTAACTAGAGAAAGGGCTTGCTTTTCTACTTTAGAGTATTTTAAATCATAATCATGCAATGTCTTACTCATAAAAGTAATTGGAAGTTCTTCTCCCTTTAAATTCTTCTGTGTAAATATGGAAGCAATGGTTCCTTTTGAGGTAAATGAATACAACAAAAAATATTTTTCAAAGTCTGGCTTGACCATGACTAGAGCAGTAGTAATTGCATGCTTTATTTTTGTGAATTCCATTTGAATCTCTGTAGTCCATTCAAATTTCTGGTCTTTCTTCAACAATTTGTTGGTTGGCTTTACAATTGTAGCATATTCTGTAACAAATTGTCGTATAAAATTTATCTTCCCAAAGAAGGATTGTACTCATTTTTTAGATGTTGGAGGATTAAGATCATTAATGGATTTGATCCTTTCATGGTCTATGTATATTCCCTCTTTTCTCACTATGTGACCCAACAATTTTCCTTCTAATACTGCAAATAAATATTTTTTAGGATTTAAGGTATGCCATACATTCTACAACGTTCAGAAACTTGTCTAATATGTTTAATATTATCTTCTCTTAGTTTTGAATGAATAGTTAGATCATCTTGGTAGTATGCCACAAAATTTTCAATTGAATTCTTAAAAGCATGGTCCATTTCCCTTTGAAAATTTGCACCAAAATTTTTCAACCCAAAAAGCATGTCGATATAAGCATAAGTTCCCCATGGAATGCAAAAAGTGGTCTTGGGTCTATCCTCTTTAGTAACAAGTACTTGGTTATATCCAAAGAAACCATCCAACATAGACATCACAGTTGAACCATTGACCTGTTGCAATAACATCTCCATCTTTGGGAGTGGGTTGTGGGCATTTATTTTGATACTTGCTTGGTTGAGATATATGAAGTCAAAACAAAGATGAATTTATCCATTCTTTTTTCTATCTACCAAAGGATTTGAAAGTCATTTTGAGTGTCTAACTGGAAAAATGATACCAGTCTTTTTCAAATTTTCCAACTCCATTTTTACTAAGGGATTCAATTTGGTATTTATCATTATTTTTTCTTAAAATGATTTGATCCCTCTTTGAGTGGTATAACATGCTGAAAAATAGACTTKTCATACTCTAAATCATAATAAATCCAAGAAAAAATGTCATAAWWTTWTTTGAACAATGAAGTATATTTCTTTATTTCTTCAGTGGAGCAAGTTTTTCCAAGGTTTATATACTTTRGAGAWTCAAGAGTACCAATGTTGATTTTCARTGTGTCTTGAACCTTCTTATGATATATGGTTCTTCTCTTGGATCCAAAATCTTTGTTTGATCATATCTTGTTAAAAGATATTCCAAACTGACATAATTCTTAGGAAAAAGTGCAACACTCTAATCACAAAGTTCCTTGAGAGAATCTTGGATTTCTTCTAAATCATTTGATAACATTGAGTCATGGTATGTGAGGAAGTTTGCAATATGTTCATCATTTTCAAAAACTTTCCAATATTCTTGATTATCGTGTATTTAAGGCCGAAATATTTTTTTGACATGAAAAGTACTTTGATTCTGAGAGTCATGTGAATTGAAGAGTGATGTAGCTACTGCTAACGAGTCAAGTTTCTAATTCTTTTCTCGAGGGATGAAAGAAATATTAAAAGATTTAAAAGAATCCATGAGTTCCCATACTCTTCTTGTTATGATCCAAATGCTTAAAATATCATAATAGAACAGAAGTACACACCATGTACAACAATGTCAGTGTGGAGCACAACTCCAAGATATATAAGTTACATAATAAATCCTTAAAGAATAGGAGAATCTCCTCCAAATAACCAAATACATTTATACATGACAATTCACATGTCCACAATAATGAATACATTATCTCTATATATACGTATTCACACCTACACATGAGGCCCCTTTACTATTAGGCCAACTGAACCTATTACATATATATTTGCACATTACATGTACATTTAGCCCCATATATTCCCCTACTTGGGTTCATATCATATACATTTAACCCTATATATTCCCCGTTTGGGTCATAACATAGTACCGTCCTTCAAAAAGCGTTGTCCTCAAAGCTTTGCAATGAAAGGCTTCGCATGTGATGAAACCAAGTAATATGATTTTCTTATGTTCCTGCATTGTTCTTTCATTTGATGATGATCCATCCATCCAAAATCAATTCTTTTCAGTTGTAATCCTTGGTGGCTAGTTGTTGCATATTTTATTTCCCTTGATTCTATGCATTGTTGTTGAAGCTTCTCCAATTTTCAGTGGTTGTTGGTCTCTGATAATATCTTGTTGAAGAGTGGTTTTGTGATGCCTTGTTCCATGAAAATTGACAAGTATTCCATATTCTTCCTTAATAATTATAATATCGACCTCATTGTCTTCCTTGAAATATTTCCTAGTAATGAGGGTGTCGATATGGTTTCACATTTGATGGTTTTTCTTCACTCCGCACACCCAATTCATCTATCTTCTTTTCAGAGACAATGACATCCTCGACCATATTTTATTGGTATTTGATTACTCTAGCCTTGGAGATAATACCATCATATTTGGCTTGTACATCCTCTAGATGGAGTTCAACTTCTTCAAGTATCTTCTGTTGACCTTCTTGAATCGTGTCTTCTTTCTCTGTTTGAAGCTGCAATGTGACCTCATCTATCAAATTTTGACGTCCTTCTTGAATTATAGATTGCATTTCTGATTTTAACTCATCAGTATTTAGGGATTCCTCAACCTTCTTGCAAATCTCCTCTTCAAGTATTTTGGTAGATTCTTCATCCAAGATCCTTCTTTCTTCTTGATTTTGAAAATTATTCTTTTCTTATTTAAATATCTTAAGCTCATCCATTAGTTCTTTATTATGATTTCCTAATCTACATATCTCTTCATATTTATTTTTTGATCTCTTCCTTTGCTTCTTTTAAATCATCTTGAATTCTATACATTGCCTCCATTTTTGAGTCCTTGATCCATTTGTTTAAGAATAATTTTTCAAATACTTCCCATGCGGTGTTTCACCTAGTATATTTATCAAATCCATACAACCACTTACAAGCTTTTCCATTCAAATAAAGACCTGCCCCAAAAGGAGTCTTGCAATTTTTCCTTATCATTCTCAACCATTCCCCATGATTGATTTCATCTATATCTTCATCTATTGTAAATTTAGGTATATCCATTAATTCTTAACTGAGGTCTAACTACAATCCTCAACTTACAACTTCAATATATCAGGAATACTGATATAAGATAGTTATATCAACTTTTAGAATACAATCTTATGTGTTTTCTCTTTCCATTGGATTTTGAATCACCTCAATCGAAAATCTTGAACAAAAGTTATGACAGTTTTATGTGAACATACATTTGAAAACCCTGATTTGGAGTCTGTCCTTCTAGTCGACCTTCCTTCTAATGTATTTATTCAATTTTGGCCCCTATGAGTCTAAATTTTTTACATGTAGTACTCTGAAATCTCTTCTCTACAATTCCATAGGTCTGACCAAAATTGGATGTGCCAAATGAAAGTTATGGTAACTTTCTCAAATCTTGTTTAATTTTGGCCTATTCTGGAGAGTGAACTTGTACATAATGCGAACTTGTACAAAATTCCATGCATCCAATATTGGATAATTGATTCTAAAATTCTCACCCAAAATACTACGGACTATTCTCTTTCCATTGCAATTGGTCTCATGGAATTTCGATCCTCTGTGAAGAAGATTTGACTTTTTTACCCGGAACACATGTTTGAGACTAACTATAGGACTAGACAAAACCTATATCTTCCATAGGGTTTATTTCTGAAAGTAAAATGGAACAAAACTTAAATTTTTACCACATGTACCTTGATATGTCTTATAAATGGCCTCCAAGTTTTTATTTCTAAAATTTCCCCAAAAATTAGTTATAGAGAAAATTTCAAGATGACTTGCTTGAAGAAGAAAAACCCTATGATTATTGCTTTGATACCAAATGTTATGATCCAAATGTTTAAAATATCACAATAAAACAATTACACACCATGTACAACAATGTGAGTGTGGATCACAACTCCAAGATATATAAGTTACACAATAACTCCTTAAATAATAGGAGAACCTCCTCCAAATAACCAAATACCTCAATACATCACAATTAACATGTCCATAATAATGAATACATGATCTCTATATATACCTATTCACACCTACACATGGGGCCCCTTTACTATTAGATCTACCCTATTACATATATATTTACAAACTACATGTACATTTATCCCCATATATTCACCCCCCCCCTTTGGGGTCATATCATATACATTTAACCCTATATATTCCTCCTTTGGGTCATAAAACTTCTTGCATAATGTTTCATTCTTTATTTGTTGATCCTATATTTCTTCTTGATATGCTTGATGACCAACTTTGAATCACTAGACACCACTAGGTTTTCTACTTTCATTTGAAGGGCAATAATTAGTCCTTGGATCAATGCTTCATATTCAGCTACATTGTTGGTACAAGGAAATTCTAATATGATAGCATGTGGATAGATACCAAACTGAGGACTTTTGAAAATAATACCAGATCCAGTTTAATACTTAGAACAAGCACCATCAAATGAGATTTTCCAAAAACCTTAGAAAGTATTCTCTTCGTCTTTCTTAATAGGTTTATTTATTCTGTACTAAAAAAACATAATTTCCAATTCTAACATCGACATATATTTGCATTAATTCATTTTCCTTTTTCTTAAAAGATATGGAATTTCTTTTCTCTCGAGGAACTCTTATCATAGTCCCGTTGGACAACTAAGAGGGGTGGTGAATCAGTTGTCACTCTGCTTAAACAATAATGCCCATTTTAAACTCTTTACAGAACACTCAATGATGATCNACATTATCATTCTTATGATCACAAACTCCTTTTGAGGTTACCACCTCTGTTTTACAAGCAACAACTTGATCAGAGCACCAACTCTTTGGTTTCTCTAGCACCCACTAGAAGGAAGCACCAACTCCCTGAGTGTTCCAGTACCAACTGGATGGAAGCACTAACTTCCAGTTACACAAGAACCAACCTGTATAATATAGAACAATAGTTCTCCCTTGCACCACCCTACCACCCTGGTTTTTCTAGTTGCAACCAGATGGAAGCTACAACTCCGTGTGTTCAAGAACCAACTTGAAACTCTGAGGACAAAAATCCTCCCTAGCACCTCCCTAGCACCCTAAAATATAAATGTTTGCTTTCTTAAATTTATCACAGTGATATAGTATTTATCAATGGCTTACCATTCTCATCATTGTTCTGCTACACTGCTCTGCTCTGCCTGCATCAATGTCTTTATTCTTACTTCTTCTTGAGCTTTCTGATCTTTTTCTCTGTCTCTGCATGCACACCTCAACTTTCTCTTCCTCTCTCAGATATGCATTTATGTTCTATGTATTTCTTATGCACTTTATGCTCTGTGTATTATTTCCATTCTATGCACTACACCTTTTCTGTGTGTTTCAACTACTGCACACATCATGCTTCTACCCACATGAATTACTCTCAATAGAAGCAACCATCTCTTCTCTGTTCTGCGTATATTTATCATGCCAAGTCCATGCTGGATCATGCACCTAACTCTTCGTTCTCTCTGGCGATCATACTGAGACTGTTCTTCATCAGTGGCCGTTATCCTGAGATTCTTTGGCTTCTCTGGAAGTTACAGTCTTTGACACTTTTCCATCTGTCAATTGTCTCTATGATGAGTCTTCATTCCACTGGAAGTTACCTCAAGAATCTCTAGCTCCTCTGGCGATCACCCTGAATCTCTTCAAATTCTCTGGAAAATACAATCACTTCGCCCTGTCAGTTACAAAGAGTCATCTTTGGCTTCTAAGCCCCTTCCTTCACGTGACCAATGGCGGTGACCAAACGCCTATTTAAAAGATGCTTCTCGATCTCGGTCTAGTGAGAGCTAGCTTTATTTCACAATATGAACTTGGGCTATGAACTTCATGTGACCACGTGATTGCAGGCGCATCCATAGGCAGTTTGAGGGAAACCCTCTTTTCGCCCCACAATTCACTACGAGCCTCCACACGTCCTTTCTCCAAAACCGTGGTTTCGATTGTGGCCTGCTCAAGAAAAATTAAGGCCCGAGCATGTTCTGGCCCCAAAATGTGACAGGACCATCAATATTATGATCTTGATGGTGCTCCTGAACAGATGATTCAGATATGCCCTTTCATGATATGTGAATTAGATCTAACCTCCCTAAATCAACGACTACGATTTATTTCATGATCTGGGCTCTGGGAATTTCAAATCTCAAACCTCGCTTTTCCCATACGCCAAACTTTCGGAGTTAAAAATCCACTGATGCGTGTCCCTCATCACATCCACGGTCCTCGTTCACTTCATGAATTTGACCTTTCAACCACATCAACGGTTGTGTCCCCTTTCTCGATCAACGGTCGAGATCTCCTTCGGGTCTCCAAACTTTTGAAATCTCAAATCTCAATCTTTACTTCCCCCCGAAGTATGTGGATTAATGCCACGTGTCCTTGTTGACGTGGTCTACCACATGTCCTTACTGACTTGGTTTACCAAATTTCCTTGCTAAGGTGGTATTCTGACGAGGGTGAGACATGTAGGCAGTGTAGTGGAGTGTGGAGGTAGAGTGAGGTAGTGGAGTGTGACGTGTAACGTGGGAGCGTGAAGGTGGTATGTATGAGTGGTTTGGTGGTTTAATCGGAGGGGGTGTTAGGAGGTAAGTGGTAATGAGTGAGGGGGGTCCAAGTTAATAGGAAGGTGACACGTATGAGGGTCCCACATGGAAAATACCACCAACTCGGACGCCCTCCCCACGGTTAAAGGAAGAAAGCTCGGGGGGGTCCGATATGCCCTGTTGACTGTAGATCTGAGTGCCCGATTCTTGATTGCTGAGATTAGTGTGCCCTTTAACTTATCCTGTCCTTTCACTTTAGAGTGATCTGATGACTGAAGTTTACTTCGGATGATTCGTCGTTCGAGGATTCATTTCGGCTCTCCGGGTCTCCAAACTTCGGAGATTTCAAATCTCAAACTGACGCTCTAGATCAAATGACCCAGATTCACTTCAGACAATTTGACGCTTGAGATATTCTTCAGATGATATGACGACTGCGATTTAATTCAGAATATTTGATGGTTGAGGATTCATTTCGGCTCTCCAAGTCTCCAGACTTCAGAAATTTCAAATCTCAAACTGAATTCTTGAAGTGAGATTTTTCCGATGAGTAACCTCCTCACATATTTATACCCGAAACAAATGACGTTCATTGGATCGGGATCTTAGATCAATGACCCGATCTGTCTGCGATATATATATTCTAGCTTATCCTGCCCTTCCACTTAGAATGATCCAATGGCTGACGAAAATTCACATACCTCGGTTATCCTATCCTTCCACTCAAAAATGATCCAACAGCTGACAGAATTCAGGTTTGATCCAATGACTGAAGGGTATTCGGATAATCAAATTCTCAACCCTTTAGCCTTCTTTAAGTTAACCTTCAATTAATTCAATCCGACGAATAATAGATATTTGGGTGATCATGATCTCAGATATCAGCCCTTGCTTATCCTTTTCTTCCACTAATTCAATCCGACAGTCATCACATTTTTTCCATATCCGATGGTCCACACTCATTTCAGATTTCGGGCTTCGGGTAATTCAACTTTCAAGTTGCCAATTCTTCCGAAGTGAGATTCCACGAATGATAACCTCCTCACAACTTTTGATGTGAACGAGATGTTGTTCGTCGATCATGTTCTTAGATCGATGGCTCTATCTATCTTCTTTTATGGCTTATCTCCATGAGGTGACTTCGACCCTCGTCCTTCCCCTGAACACTTCCAAGCCTCTACCCCTCCTAAGCTTGATTCCTTTTTATGTTTGCCATCGAAGTTGTTGTTCTTGCCATCAATGAAAAGCACAGTCTTTCCTGTAAATATGCCAACAATCTCCCCCTTTGGCATTGATGGCAACCCTAAAAGGATGCGCTATTCTGCTTGGACCTCCAATTGTAGCATCCAGATCACTCCTTTTCTCCCCCTTTGACATCAATGTCAAAGAAAACATGTTCCCCCTGAGTTGTTGCAGTAATTTGCAGAGGTATTAGATATTCAACCAACACATACTCCCCCTGACAGGATGCACTCTCTTAGTTTGATAATGGGGTCACGCCCAACTTCTGGCATAGATACTCAAACTGAGCTTTTGCAAGTGGTTTAGTGAGGATATCAACAATCTAATCTTTGGATGGAATATAATGCAAAGAAACAATAGTGTTGGTCACCTGTTCCCTCAAGAAGTGATACTTAATGGGTATATGCTTGGTCTTGGAGTGAAATACATGGTTCTTTGACAGACTGATTGCACTGGTATTATCACGATGAATTGGGATCGGTGAAGTATATTTTACCTCCAAGTCTGCAAGTGTCTGAATCATCCACAATACTTAGGTACAACAAGTGGCAGCTGCAATGTATTCAACTTCTGTAGTTGATAAGGAAATGTAACCTTTCTTCTTGCTCAACCATGATACAAGGGAATATCCTAAGAAGAATGCACCTCCACTCGTGCTTTTCCTTTCATCCACGCAGTTATCCAAATTAGCATCTGAATAGACTGATAGTTGAAAATTATGATTCCTAGGATACCATAGGCCATAGTCCATTGTTCCTTTCAAGTATCTGAATATTCTTTTGACAACTAACAAATGACTCTGTTTAAGTGTAGCCTGATACCTTCTTACCATTCCAATAACATGCATTATGTCTAGACGGGATACTGTGATGTACAATAGGCTACCTATCATAGACCTATATGAACTCTGATCAACATTAGGTGAGTCATCATCCTTGCTTAACTTGCAGCCAATGACTATAAGTGTGCTCATAGGTGTGGAATCTTCCATTTGAAACCTTTTCAACATTTCTCTTAGATATTTCTCCTGAGAAAGAAATAATCCTTCAAACATCTGAGTAATTTGCAGACCAGGAAAAAATGACAGTTCCCTTATCATAGACATTTCAAATTCAGACTGCATGGAAGAAACAAACGATTGTACCAATGAAGCATTATTTCTTCCAAAGATGATGTCATCTACATAGACCAACACAATGATCAAATCATAACACTCTATTTTGATATATAGATTGTTGTCAATTATTTCTCTCTTGAACCCTTTGTCTTGAAGATACTTATCCAATCTATAATACCAGGCACAAGGAGCTTGTTTCAAATCATATAAGGCTTTCTTTAGCTTGCATACAAAGTCAGGGTTATCTGACAGTTGGAAACCCTCTGATGTTCCATATAGACTTCTTCTTTTAGATCTCCATTCATAAAAGCTGACTTGACATCCATTTGATAGACTTTAAATTGTTTATGAAAAGCATAGGAAAGAAACATTCTGATAGCTTCTAATCTTGCTACGGGCGCAAATGTTTCATCAAAATCCAGTCCTTCTATTTGATCATATACTTTGTAGACCAATCTAGCTTTATTTCTTACAATATTTCCTTGCTCATTCATCTTATTTTTGTAGACCCATTTTGATCCTATTACATTTTTATTTGCTAGCCTAGGAACGAGTTCCCAATGTTGGATCATGTTGTCATTGATGCCAATGGTTTGATTGATTGATGTCAAGTGATTGATTGATGTCAAAGAA
>JASDQU010683884.1:51535-62747 GCA_032191745.1 Picea mariana | reverse complement strand
TTATTCATGGTCAAAGACTCATTCTCCTCAAAATTTCCTTGTACCAATGAATGATAGCCGCACCACCAAACCCTAGGCCTCCTAGGTGACATAATGCCTCTAAAGGTGACATTTTTCCTCTCTTAGGAAAAATGTTTGCCATGTGAGGGCTAGGTTATATTGTCCACAATGTCTTCTAGGCCTCTGAAGGTATGCTTCTCTAATCTGACATATGGGCCCTTAGAATCCACCTGTGGGATTCAAGCCCCATGGAAGCTCAAGCTAGGCTTGTTCCTCTGAAATTGTCCACCAACTAGAAAGAAAAATAAGCATGCCCTCCAAGAATATCAAGTCAAAATATCATGTTAAGTGAATCATGTCAATAAATGAGCAAACAAATCATGTGCATCAAATATTACCCTGTCAAACAATTAATTTCTCAAAGACATTATGCGACTTTCCGTGATTGGATATGGAAGGGTTAACGAGGTGTCATATCGAGTAGATCTTTCCCTAAGTCAAGGAATGATAGCAAGAGATCCCTCTCTAAGCCATACAATGTGGAAGAATTGGTTAAGGATAAATACTGAATGGGAATGGGGTTCATGACATACAAGGGGTTGTAGTATCTCATTCATCGGTTCCTTTGTAGAGGGTGTGTGGCACCTTCGTTTGCAATGCAATTTTTCCAAGCCCATCATTTTCCATACTTTGTTTCTTTCATGTTTTAAGGATGAGTTTAAGGCCACTCTCCTGGCATGGTGTCTAGATCATGACAGTGTCACTCATAAATACCTTGTGGAAATGAGAAGGTTGGCTCATGCTGAGACCCCCTTTCTCTCAGTTGTGCAACTGAGAACCACTACTCTGGCTTGGTGGAAAGATGATGGCAATGTCATACTGTTAGATACCCATGATCATGATAGGAAAACTCATGATGAGACCTTATATCCTCCAACTAACCCCCTAATAATTCTATCATTTATTCTTGTGGATCCATCTTTTCTTATAGATAATAGTTTCATTCCTTTCTTGGGGAATCCTTGGGTGAAGCATTTGGAAGGTTTATATATAGGATTTTATATTTTACCCAAGAATAATCCATCTGGGCCTTTATCCCCTTCTTTCCATGGAATGAGGGACAAGCCTTTCTTGGTTCAATACACCCTAAAATCCCAAGACATAAGGAAATGGGGGGTTTAAGTGATGAAAATTGGTAAGTATGGTCAATAACGACACGATGGCTCTTCAAGGGAGTTCCGAGTAGCAAACCCATTCCCAAGGAATAAAAATTACTAGGGAAGAATGTCAACCAACAAAGTGAAACGGGAAAAAGGCATAATGTCCAAGCATATGTCATGAAATCCAAAGAAGTCTAAGATACATCATACTCAAATTCCTCAAATATTGAAATGACACACACCATAATACCTAACTTGTACCTCATAGATCAAGTTCTAGTGCCTCTCGGAAGCCAACTGGTGTAGTGGAAGCCATCTGAAAATATATGACCTTTATGGTGGTGATAAGGGTCTCCATCTGTGCAAGTGGATACTACAGGTCATGTATTCTCTCGACACTCCATATCTACAACCTAAGGGCATTGAGACATGATCTCCTTATTTATCTCACAAAGTGGGGATAATATATGGCTCCTACTTAGGGACGTGTGCTCATTGTAGAGTGCATGAGAACCACAACATTCTCCTGGTAGAACCGTGCCTTCCAAAACTCATACAAAAAAATCAGAGCATATAGAGTTGTGTTATCACCCTTCATTCATATACAAAAAATACAAAATAAAAAACTAATATAGAAAATAAAAGTTATGACATTTTTTCAAAAATCTCTAAACTAAGAATGAATCCAATATGCAAGTAGAGATAAATGAAAATGAAATGCATATAAACTAATTTGAGTAATCAAGATGAAAATGCGGGAAATAAAAATGACATACCTACTTACCTAGGGCCTTGGCACCCTGAAGATTGGGTGATGAGTAATGTTAGGTAAAATCATACAACCAGTGCAACTAGTTGGTCACCTCGTCAAAGTATCTCCCCCTATGCTTAATCATGTAATACAAAAAAGATAATTCAAGAACATAATAATCATGAGTATAAACACGCATATAATATATCATGAAATAAAACTTATGGAGATGGGTGGGAGGGAGGAAATCTTACTGAAAAGAGAAACCATCAGCCTGATCATTCTAGATGAAAGTGTAGCCACAATCTTGATCAATCCATCTATGAAGAGGGCTACCATATATAGATGATGAATCATATTCATCATATTCATATTCACTCAGAATATCAAGGTAAACTTATCAAGAGTGTAAAAGGGAACGTTCTTCAATGGAGTCTCCAAGAAATCTAAGGGATAGAGGCTTTGGGAGGGAAACTTACCAAAGTGTCTTCATGGAATGAAGAGGATTCAAAATACTCCTCGATAATGATGCCAAAATTTTATCACACAAGTTGTAGGTTGGGAAAATCCCGACCGAAACACCAAGTGGTGACAACTAAGGGACATTATACCCAATGTCACCTCGATATAGGTCTTGCACTTCAAGGGTGCCTACGTCACTCTATGGAGGTGATCCCGGTGACCCTGGGGGATTGAGATGAATGGAAAGGAAGGAAGAGAACTATCCCCCTAAATTTCAATTATGGAAGACAAAAGAGGCTTTGATGACTCGTCTCCAGGTAGCTTAAAGTTTCCAAGTCTTTGGGTAGCTACAAAAGTGTTTGTACCTACCTAAGACACAACAAGAGACACACTTGCATATAGTATGTTAGGTGGAAAAGAAATTTAAGCTCGATTTCCCTAATTGAAGAAATAATAAATTATGTATATCAGGATATAGGAGATAATAAATCTTCAAGATAAGTGCTAAAAGTATAATTGGACAAGCAAGAGACAAGATAGGGAATGTTAGTGTTGGCCATTGACCAAGTTTTGAGGAACACTTGGTCATATTTGACCATTTTTGGGACTTCGATAGACTGTCAAAGATGGAGCGTTGGGCGAAGCAGAGATCACGGGATCTCAGTCCACTTTTGGGACCCTTTTAGGGTTTTGGGTTAATGTAATGGGAAAGGGGTGTCAACCTGTGGGTTTACCCACGCTTAGGCCTACTTTTGTAATGTATAAATAGAAGGATAGGCAATGTAAGAAAGAGTAGATGTGATTGCTTAGTGAAATTGATAGTGCATCTATGTGATGTCGAATAAGTGCTCTGTGTGAACTATGTAAGGCTTACAAGGCTGAGTGCAAGTTACTATGTGGTTGATATAGAAAGCTAAGTGTTGTAACGCAAGGAATAAGGATCTAGCGAGCTGCACNGATCCCGATGACCCTGGGGGATTGAGATGAATGGAAAGGAAGGAAGAGAAGTATCCTCCTAAATTTCAATTATGGAATATAAAAGAGGCTTTGATGACTCATCTCCAGGTAGCTTAAAGTTTCCAAGTCTTTGGGTAGCTACAAAAGTGTTTGTACCTGCCTAAGACACAACAAAAGCCACACTTGCATATAGTATGTTAGGTGGAAAAGAAATTTAAGCTCGATTTCCCTAATTGAAGAAATAATAAATTATGTATATCATGATATAGGAGATAATAAATCTTCAAGATAAGTGCTAAAAGTATAATTGGACAAGCAAGAGACAAGCTAGGGAATGTTAGTGTTGGCCCTTGACCAAGTTTTGAGGAACACTTGGTCATATTTGACCATATTTGGGACTTCGATAGACTATCAAAGATGGAGCGTCACGCGAAGTAGAGATCACGGGATCTCAGTCCACTTTTGGGACCCTTTTAGGGTTTTGGGTTAATGTAATGGGAAAGGGATGTTAGCCTGTGGGTTTACCCACGCTTAGGCCCACTTTTGTAATGTATAAATACAAGGATAGGCAATGTAAGAAAGAGAAGATGTGATTGCTTAGTGAAATTGATAGTGCATCTATGTGAGGTCGAATAAGTGCTCTGTGCGAACTGTGTAAGGCTTGCAAGGCTGAGTGCAAGTTACTGTGTGGTTGATATAGAAAGCTAAGTGTAGTAACGCAAGGAAGAAGGATCTAGCGAGATGCGCAGATATTCTATCCTATGCAAAGAAGGGTTTTGGAGGCTTTGTGCTTGTAACAGCTTGAAGACAATAATAAAGAAGAATATATTGTGGACGTAGCCCCAGGGGGGGTGAACCACGTAAATCTGTGTGTTACTCTATGTGCTTTGATTCAATGTGTTTATCTTTTGCTATGTGCTTTGATATATCCACTTATGCTCTGTGCTTCTTAGATATATATGATTGTTAGGTCTGATGTGTATGAGGATGCTTAGTGCTAATCTTCTAGATATGATTTAGGCTACTATGGTTAAGTGCTAAAATACTGTAGATCTGAGTGTACACTGCGAAGCTCTGTGATGTCTGCGAAGTATAATAAGGGTTGAATATTTATGAATGATTTATACTAAGTGCTTTCTAAGCGATATAATCACAGATCTGTGTCCCAGCTATGTTGCAGACACTTGAGTCCTGCAACCACCCCTGCCTCTACCTTAGGTGAGACTTCATCTGCTTCGAAGGTGTTGTCGAAAGGGCCGGTAGTTAGGGTTTTGTTGGTGCATTGTTGTAGCATTGAACCCCGAGTCTTCCGCTGTGCCAACAAATGGTTCCGTTGCCAGGACCTGAAGTTGTGATTGTTGGGACCCGAGAAAGAAGAAACTTTGTGCAAAAGGAAGATCTGTGTGTAGATCTATTGCCCTAGTGCGTATCTTTTTACTCGACTTGTGAAGCTTCGTGCCAGGAATAAGGTCAGATATGAAGAAAGGAATATCATATATGAAGAAAAGAAGCGAGATCTGAACACTCCGTTCTCTAAGAAAATTAAAAGTGGAAATTTCTGAAAGAAAGAGGTCAGATCTGCAGAAAAGAGGTAAGATATGTAAGCCTTGTGCTCTAATAAAGGTAATAAAAGTTAAAAGTTCTTATATATGGAAGCTTTGTTCTCTGTAGAAGTAAGATAAGTGAATTTTCTTTTTTCTAGATCATGGATCTAGGTATGTTTGATAGATTATGTCCTAGCTTAAAACCTAGGGAATTAACAGATGAAAGAAAGTTTGATATGAATATATCTGATAAGCATAATGATAGATATGTGATACCTATGCATAGAAATAATGTTTGGACTAACAAATGGATGCAGGATCCTAGAAAGAATTTTTTGCAGGCTAGCTACCATGATCCTGGTGTGTAGTACAGAAGAAGTTGGAGATCATTTAAGAGAAAGAGAATATTGACCTTATGTTACAGTTGCATAAAACTAGGCCACCTAGCTAAGGAATGTTTTGGTGGAAAAACCAGTTGTCTATGTTGCAAAGCTTTGGACCATGAAGTATTGGATTGCCCTAGAATGATTGTTAAGCTTGAAAGAATGAATCTGCATGAAGAAAACCCTAGGACAGCCCTAGAAATAGAAGAACCCCAGAAAGAATCAGAGAAAGTATTAATACAGATGAAAGAAACCCTGAAGGAACATAAAGATGTCTGATTACCAGAGATATTCAAAGAAAAGGAACAAGTCAAAGAAAGACTAGGGGACTTTGACATTGACTGTATTCTTGATGAAGAAACACAAGTGAACGTTATGCCAGAAAGAACTTGGGAAGCTATAGGGAAGCCTGCCACGATTCCTTCACTGGGAGGAATAGGACTATTCAGAGGAACATTGATGATTTTATGTGGAAAATTGCAGCATTTGAGCTTCGTCGAGATAGCAGAACAACAACATCGGGCACTTCATCATGGCGAAGCAATATAGTCATTGGAAGCCGATATAACCATTCGAATGCTACTCTGAATGGGTCGGAAAAGCATTGATGGCTCACTACTAGACCATTAGATCGTGCCATAATGAACAAAACAAGAGTTAATGAAGATTCATACCCGTTGCAAGCAAACTGTTACTAAAATTTCTATATATCCCGTCGCGCCATGATCGAAGAACAATTTTTCCAATTAAGAATTTTGACCTCGTAGCCTCAATTAAGATTGTCCAGTGATCATTATGACCTTACCTTCTACCCTATTACAGTACCTATGCTACTTTGAGAACCCGAGATATTGATCCTGAGCGTATATGTCCGACGAATTTAGCATAGCTGAAGAATCTGTAAGATAGGTACTCACTAGCCTCAGAGCCGAGAGAGTCATGTTGGAGAGAGGATTGTCTAAATGTTTACAGGCATCATCGACAAGAGGAGTGCAAGCTTCCTCCTCGTCGACTGCTCGAGTAGGAACATCCCCAGCCAACGCAGAAAGAAGGACCAAACATAAACATGATCTGGCCAACGCAAATTTGGTTCCATCCATACTACCTTCTTACATACCACCTTTGAGCAGTTTGATCAACAGAGACAGTGTGCCTAGAGACTTTGAGTACACTCTAGTCACCGTGTACCTGCCAAAAGGGGTACACACAGTTTGCGTAGATCAAGACAAGGTTGTAGCATTGAAGTTTAGTGACTTCAACCTAGGTGACTGGAAGGTTTACGACATGTTCGCTCCTTATAAATATCTGATGAAGACAAAGGAAAATAATTCGAAGATCATCCCTCAACAATGGATGATGAACCTCACGCAGTCCACTCTGCTCAACGTTATGAAGATACCGCACTTCGGAAAACACCAAGAGGTGAATGATTCTGTGAAGTTGTTGTTGGTAAGTTACCATGGAGGATAATTATGGTTGAACCATCGCATAATAGTTGATCCATCATTGGTCACCCGGATCACCGGGCTTAGCATGCAGGGCCTTGAACCCCATGATTACTATCCTGGAAAGACTGCGGATCGCGCTCTCGCTCAGAATATCAAAGAAGCCTATGGAGATGTTGAGAAAGGTGTGCAGGGTTAAAAGGTAGATTCTATCTAAAGTGGCATAGTGCACCTCACCTGTCAACCCACGCAAGTATCCAGCTTTGTAGTCGACCTCGCAGGGAAGTGCGCAGAGGGATTACAAATGAACTGGGTGAAGTACCTGGTGAATCAACTAGATATTGGCTATAGAGAATCCCAAGATCAGGGGCATGAATTCCATTTTAGCTGGCTCTTAATACTTATAGCTTTCGTTGCATGGGGGATGACAGAAGGTGCAACCTTCCTGGACATCGACCTCTTCGAACCATTGGCTGCAAATTTCAGTACACTGTGGTACTCAAATGATATGAACAAGCAGTGGTAGTCAAATGTCATTTTCCATACCTACTACACCTAGTTGAAGCTCGCCATCCAGTCCAAGCCACGCATGACCCCAAATACTTTACATAGGTTTCGACCCTTCATGAATTTTAGTGTGAACCGCCATTTCATGTTTATTACAACACGTGTTAATGAGCACAAGGAACAACTTCAATCTTATTATAAGCTGACATAAGATGACCTAGAGGAGATCACCAAGGAATGGTCGGTGGACTTCCTTATCTCAGCAGACCCCGTAGAAATGTCCGACATCGACAGCCCAGAAGCTGCAAAAAATACACCTGGGCCCAATAAGACAAAGAAAACAAACTAGACAAAGAAGGATGAGGAAAACCAGGATGTAGACATCAGATCTGTAAGAACCACATCCACTACACCAAAGCAAGGAGGTAATGGAGAAGACTTAGAGGAAGTTGAACAGAGGCTAGGATATGGAGTAGATATCATAAAGAAAAGGAAGGGTTTGCCTCTGAAACCTTCCTCCCGGAAGAAATCAAAAGCACCTGTGACTAATTTGAAGACAACACTCACTCCAAATGACTTCAGTTTTCTCATCACAGCTATGAATGAAGCCATAGAAGAGATAACAAAAAAGCATGAAGCTAAGAAAGAGACAATGTACAACAGAATCGAGATCAATCTCCAAGGAGTACAACAAGCTCTCCAGTCTAGCCACGTAGTCTCCTCTGCGGCCCTGCCAGAAGGAACAACAAAAGAGGGAGATGAACCAGTTCAACTCCGCAAGATAGCTGACACAGTTGAAGTACGCATTCAGAAGGCACAGGAAGAAACAACGCAGGACGCCCAGGCCTCAAAGCAAGCACAGGAGGAAATCATTGAGCAATGTCGAGCTGCGCAACAAGAGAAGGACGCTATCCAAGAGAAATTTGAAGAAGACAGAGAGAAGATCCAAAAAGAGAAAGAGAAGCTGCTCATGAAGTAGATTGGGATTGAAGAAGTAGTCAACAAAGAATATCGCTATGTGACCGGCTTAGAACAGAAGGAAGAATAATTCATAGAATGCCAAGTGATGAAGCTTGCTGAATTTATTCAGCAACTTCAATAAAGAGTCATGGACTTACAGCTTCAGACCATACCACAAACCCCACAAGAAGTGTGCGACCAACGATAAATAACTGCCCAGAGCACTGTAGAAAGGATTAAATCACTCACTAAGGAATGAAAACAGTTAAGTAGAAGAAGTGTGTAGATCTACGAGAACCTCACCGAGAACTCAGAATTGCATAAATTGGAGTCGCAACTCCAAGAGGAGAAGTACGAATTCGAAAAGCTACAGGTGCAGCTGAAGGCCCTGTCACCCATAGAGAGAATGAAGAGGTTTCCATAGAAATGCACAACCCAACAACAAATTCACACGCTTCAGAGTAAAGTAATGGAAGTCTCTCAACGACTTCAACCAGTGAAAGAAAAGGCATGCCAAATGTTCACTGAAGTTGAAAGCCAAGGAGTAGAACTTGAATAGGTTATGAATACAGCAAAACATCACCTAGAAGGGCCAGTGAATGAGGCACTCATCTAGGAGGTCTTCAAGCAAGAGGAAGTAGCAATGTGGCAGGTCGAAGCAGCTCGAGCCAAGCTCGAGGAATTCGAAGAAAAATTGGTCAGGCCTGAGTGACTCGGGACGAGTCACAGGTGAGTGTTGGGGGCCTGTTGGCCCTTGACCAAGTTTTGAGGAACACTTGGTCATATTTGACCATTTTGGGGACTTCGATAGCCTGTCAAATATGGAGCGCCAGGCGAAGCAAAGATCATGAGATCTCGATCCACTTTTGGGCCCCTTTTAAGGTTTTGGGTTAATGTAATGGGAAAGGGATGTCAGCCCGTGGGTTTACCCACGCTTAGGCCCACTTTTGTAATGTATAAATAGAAGGATAGGCAATGTAAGAAAAATTAGATGTGATTTCTTAGTGCAATTGATAGTGCATCTATGTGATGTCGAATAAGTGATCTGTGTGAACTGTGTAAGGCTTGCAAGGCTAAGTACAAGTTAATGTGTGGTTGATATAGAAAGCTAAGTGTTGTAATGCAAGGAAGAAGGATCTAGCGAGCTGCACAACTCTTTTGTCCTATGCAAAGAAGGGTTTTTGAGGCTTTGTGCTTGTAACATCTTGAAGATGATAATAAAGAATAATGTCTTGTGGACGTAGCCCCAAGGGGGGGTGAACCACGTAAATCTGTGTGTTATTCTCTGTGCTTTGATTCAATGTGTTTATCTTTTGCTATGTGCTTTGATATATCCACTTATGCTCTGTGCTTCTTAGATATATATGATTGTTAAATCTGATGTGTATGAGGATGCTTAGTGATGATCTTCTGTATCTGATCCAGGCTACTATGGTTAAGTGCTGAAATACTGTAGATCTGAGCATACACCGCGAAGCTCTGTGTTGTCTGTGAAGTATAATAAGGGCTGAATATTGATGAATAATCTATGCTAAGTGCTTGCTAAGCGATATAATCATAGATCTATGTCCCAACTAGGTTGCAAACACTTGAGTCCTGCAACCACCCCTGCCTCTACCTAGGGTGAGACTTCATCTGCTTCGCAGGTGTTGCCGAAAGGGTCGATAGTTAGGGTTTTGTTGGTGCATTGTTGTAGCATTGAACCCCGGGTCTGCCTCTGTGCCAACAGTTAGATTAACTCAACAATGATGAAGCAATAGTTAAGCAAAAAAGCAAGGATGAAACCAAAATATTACTGCAAGTATATTTATTAGCCTTATGGATGTAACAAAATTATTATTACAGAAAGATATTCAACCACTAAAACTTGCTCAAATTTTTTCAAAAGATGTGTTTTACTTCGTAGATTATGTGGGCACATTTTAAGCAATTTTCAATGGTTAAATTAGGAGTTATTGAAGAATTTGGTTAGATTTTTCTGCAACCCTAATGGTTGTAGGTTAAATTTGTAACAATAGAAAGAACTACTTGGATAAATGAAACACTCTAGTGTCTCAAGTAAGCATTTATAGCATAGTTTGATTCCACTAGGAACAACTTCAAAATCATGAAATTTCATGTTTCCCAAAGAAACAAGTTTATATATCCTATGCAACAAGTGATGACTATTTCCTCTAATGATTGGGTTAATGGAGTCAAGAAAATAAATATCTATAGGTACTACCTCCTTGGGGGTGTAAATCCTCTTACTCCCTAAGGCAAGTATCTCTAGCTAGGGCTTAGACTAAGACAATGTATGCACTTATACTTCGCTTAGTAAACCCTTATTAAATAAACAATACTAAAGAATAAAATGATGGAGGCTATGGTGGGGGTGTATTCCCTTATAATTCCCACCTAGCTCTAGAAAAATAACCTTGACTTGGCTAACAAATTATAGAAAAAAGTAAAATCCTTACTAATTCATGGAAAAATGCTAAGACAAACCACCACAATAGAAAAATAAGAGCATTCCAAGGCTAGAGAAATACTTTCACCAACCAATAACCAAGAAAGTAGCCATACACAAGAGCACAAGAGAGAAAATAGTGAAATATAGAAAAAATTCTAGTCCAAGGCCTCTCCAAATGGGAGAGTTATGTTATGAAATGAGATCTTATGATCTCTATTTATACAAAATGTCTCCAAAATAGTTTTTCAAGAGAATTTGAGGGTAAACCACAAGACTAGGGGTCAACAACCCTAATATTTCCCCTTTACACAAAAATATTAAACAATTCACTTAAATTTTACTTTTACACAAAAACAAAGCCAAACTAAAGGTCATGTCACCCCTTTAGGGGATGTTTTGACACTAGGAGAAAGTCGTTGGTGTTGGAGGAGTGTAGTAAGGCTTCCCAAATCCACATGTCAATAATCCAAGTCATTTTATTCATGGTCAAAGACACATTCTCCTCAAAATTTTCTTGTGCCAATGAAAGATAACTTGACCACCAAACCTTATCCCTCCTAGATGACCCCATGCCTCTAAATGTGACGTTTT
>JASDQU010683883.1:48624-70508 GCA_032191745.1 Picea mariana | reverse complement strand
GGGGCTATGTCCACCAACTCTTCTTCTCTTTATTGTCTTATGTCAATCTTCTACATGCACAGAGCCACACGGTCGTACTCCGCATAGGACAAGAGATCTGCGCTCACCTCACTAGATCCTCCTTCCTCAAGGTGGGTTACAACAGAAATCCTTTACACAGTCTCTTACAGTCACTTGCACTTAGCCTTGCAAGTCTCACATAGTATGCACAAAGAATTTACAACTATCACTTGCACTTAGCGCATTGGCCTTCACTTTCCCTTAGCACCTAACATCACACCCACTTACTTACATCACCTAGCTTTCTATTTATACATTATAAAAGGGCCTAAACATGGTTAATCCCATGGACCGACATCCCCATACCTGTTACATAAGCCCAAAACCCAAAAATCCCTAAAAGGGGCCAAGATCCCGCGATCTATGCTTCGACTTGTGCTCCACCTTCGACAGCCTGTCGAAGTCCCAAAATAGGTCAAACCTAACCAAGGATCGCCAAAACTTGGTCAAGGGCCAACAACATGTCGCACATCTGTTAATTTCACCCCCCTTCCTATTGTTAAAATAACCATGCGGGACCCCCCCACAATCATCATTGGGTTGATGAGTGTCCTAGATGACGGAAACAAGCAGAAAAGGTGAAACGTAAACTTCTATTTAAATTTAATAAAATTCTTCTCCAATTAAAATTTATTGGTTATTATTGGATTTACGAAAGGTTTTAAACGTTGATAACACAGTTTGATTTACCATCATTTTTCACCATTCCATCATGAGTATATTTTCTCAAGCACATTCTCCTGGGAGATTTGAACTCCTTTACCTTTCTAATCTTCATTATTTAAGATGGAATCATATAAACCCACTAAAGCTGAGAAGATGTTAATTGTTGAGGAAGAGGATTTGGTTGACAGAGAGAAAGATATCTTTGACCCAGTCTTGATAGTTGATTCTTGTAAATTACACCGTCAAGCGACTCAAAACTTTAGGGATTTGGTAGACCATTACCATGCTTGGCAATATGACACGACAAATTTTTTAATACCCCAAGTGTATGAATTTCCCGTATTCATGGTTTGGTGCGCCTCAATTTACATTCCTTCCAAGAGAGATATAGTTTTCAAAGATGGGTCTATACTTATTGAGATAACTCCCCAATCGATTTATGAAATGCTAAGATGGCCATTAAACCCTAGCAATCAAACGCTAATAGAAACCTTATTGGCCAAATGTTTCAGAGAATTAAACACCTAAGATAGAGTTTCCCTATTACAATCATATTTATGCAAGAATCTTGATGTTCATGTGGATGATGTTACTCTTGAATCTAGCTTGTTTCTTGAAATTTCGAGACAAATTATCTCCATGATTTTTGTGATTTTAGGAAAAGATAACGACCTTGTGGTTGACGAGTTTGTGTTGGCGAATATGATGTCAATTTTTTCATTTATAGTCAAACCCTTAACTAGATTCAACTAAGCCTAATTTTTAGCTGACCAAATCCATCATCAACTGTCAAAGTTTGAAACTCTCAAAAGTTTTAGACATCAATCGTACCTTGTTCACCTATTCTTTTTCTCTCAAGCCATTCATTTTTCACATTTTGGACTAAAAATTGAAGATGAAATTGGTAATCTAGTGTTAGTCATTCACTAGACCTCTTTGGTTAAGATGAAGAATATGAATGTTGGATTCTCATATTATGTTGACCAGTTCATGTCAAAATCTTACCAGATCATACATGATAAAATTCCCCCTAGAATCTTTCTAGAATGTGAAAAGTTATTACCGTTGAGTCTAGACAAGATAGTAGGAGATTGTTACATTTTTTAGAATTACACTGAAATTAGAGTCTATGGTTTTGAACATCGACCTTTTCTTTTACCTATTTTCTTGACACCTAGAATATTTGCACTAGAATACATTAGATAGATATTAAATGCAGATAAAATCCATTTTGTATCAAGAAAATACAAGGCCAGTTTCAAATTAAAAAAAGAGGTAGGACCTTTTATTGTCAATACTAGATTAGCATTACATGTAACAAAAAAGGTTCTCTTATCTATGGGATTTCAACAGGGAGAGGCATGGATGAATGACCCTCATGCTGTAATTTCCTCAAAAGAAACTGTGTGTGGACAAGTGCCTTATCAGCATCAACAAAAGGCACAATCATAGTTGTTGGCAAACCAAAACAGTTGGGAAGTTGTGCAAAATATTTTGCAATTTCATGATAAAGTACTAGAGCAACCTTCAAAGTCTCCAGTTATATAGACCCCTCAGTAGTTTAAGAAGATTTATAAGAGAAAGAGTACAGGATCATCTTAAAAAATGATAGAGACTGAAGAATAAAGATCAACAAAAAGGAAGAAAATAGACGTACTTCATGAAGAGGAAGATCAAGAACTACAAGAAGAAGTAGAACCAATGGACAAAGGATCTGTTGTGATTGTAGAAGTATTATCATCAGAGAATCCCAAGATTTCAGAAGGTCAAAGAGAAACAAAATCATTGAATACATATTAAAAAAAAGAAGATCAACCTTATGCATCAATTTATAGCTACCAAGAAGATGGGTGCAAAGATCAGACAAAAAATTCTTCCTAAGATATTTGACCATGATACATATTAGACTAGAATGCTATCAGTTGTGGACTACAAAAGGGTAGATTAAATATAGTAGTACTAGAGCCAAAAGAGAAGAAGAAATTCACACAGGTGTCCATAGATCTTAATGCAGTTCACCCACTAGATAAAATGGATCTGCATAGACAAAATGAAGAGCTGTTAAATAGATATATAATGATAGACACTCTTCGAATAAAAAAACTCCAATCCATAAATACAAATATTAGAGAGAAACTCAAGAATGAAAAGTTATCCAATGGGACTAAACAAATAAGAGTGGAAGAATTGGAGCAGTGGGTGATGGATCTAGGAGATAATCCACAAAATGCATCCTATGTACAAGCCTTGATTAAGATGAAGGATAAAAAATCCAAGAACTGAAGAAAAGGCTTAAAATTCCTAGAATTGAACATGTCCAAACTCCATAATTACAGGATATCCAAGAAGAAAAGGAGCAACTTCTTTAAAAGATGGTACAAATAGGAGAGCATATTGAATTGAATGAGAAGAATATTGAAATCCTAAAAGGTGAGTCATATTCATCTCAATCAATAGAGTCAATATATCCAATAGTTGGATTATCAAAAACATTAGTAGAATTGAATATGAAGGCAGTTGAAATTCAAAAGCTGAAGAAAACAATTTCAACACAGAATGAAGAAATCAAGGATAAGGATAAATTTATTGGAGAATACTAAAAGCTGAAAGCTAAGATGCTAATGGATATAGAGAAAATTAAGAACAAGTTGTTTGGTAAACCATATATGATATGGACAAGACACATCATTTGGGATGAGATAATTAATGAAGGTTGCAAGATATGTGATTAATTTAATATAATTGATGATGAGATCCTATTGACAAATGAAGCATATGACACTGTAAAGAAATCATTCTAATAATTAGGAACTCACCCACATGCTGCTACGAGAGTTATCAAGCTCCTAAATTAAAATTCCAATGAAGTACTAAAAAGTAAAGGTGTGAAAGGCAGAACCACAATTGTGATGGAGGATGAAAATATCTTCACAAAAATAAATTTACTACAACAAGCTCATAAATAATGTATATCTGTGAAAAGAAACATTGAGTCATTCACAAAAAAATTGAAAATCTAGTAAAGATGGGATTTCATTCATCGTGGAATGATAAAGAGAAGCTCCTGTCATTCAAAAGTTACAGAAAAACTTTATTCATAGTCATAGAAAGTGAGCAAAAGTTCCAAGGAATAATTGACAATTTGAGAGGGTGGACCATTGTAAATGCACCCATAGATGATTTTTATCTTCTTTGAAAAATTAAAAACGTATTTTCAAGCCCTCCTACATACGAGAATTACACTGAGTTGGACATTGCATATAGGAAAATGATTTCATTCAATTATCCATCAAGTGAAACTCGGAAGCTTCTCCTCCAGTTGTTAGCTAAATGAGTCATCAAGCCATTTGAAAAAAATCATGAGTTGGAACAGTTGTCTTCCAGATCTTTAGGAGTCAAAGATATTTTTTTGTTTGAAAATATAGGAAATAGGATCGAATAACCACATTTGGTTATGACCTAAATTGTATAAATATCCAAGAAAAACACAATGTAAAGAGGATCTTTTTGTCTTGAAAGGAGAGACATAGACATATTTAATGAAATTTTGCAAGCTTTGAGTGACTCAAAATTTCTATGTTTTAGTTGATGTGATACCTCTTTCTTATGTTATTTTCATATTCATAAATTTCTTCTTGGATGTATCTGTTACTGTAATTGTGATAGTTTAGTAAGACTACTACTGTTGCAACTCCAAAAGGGATCATTAAAGCCACAGAATTCTCTGAGATATTGTGAGTATTGACAAAACATGTGCTTAATTCATTACACTTTGTGAATAGAAAAGAATTGTTCCTTTATTTTCAATTTATATTGTTAGTTCGGATACATATTTTGCATAAATTTTTCTAATTGAGAAGTAAAATAATATTTATCAAAAGATACATTATTTTACTGTCAGTTTTGTTCTTCTTAATTCTTCTTTCTTTTCTTAAAATATTTAATTATCTGAAACATTGAAATGATGCCCTCAAAACTTGATTTTTAAGGCATTAAATATTAGTAATTAAGGCCTGAGGTGAATCAATAAAACACTCCATTTTAGGACAGACAAACTTAATCATAATCAATCAATCATAAAATGGATAGCTTGGAACAATTTCCTAGATAGAAACATCTCAAGGGTTACAACATTCTTTTGGCATCGTTGTCAGGGATCGAATTAAAGAAAAAATATTTTTCCTGGGTAGAACGATAGAAAAACCTACTCCTTGCTAGTGAACAAGAATTAGGAAGGCTAAAATATTTCACCTGGAGACTCCACATTTTCAATCCTAGCATCAAGAAGGAAAAACATTAGGGCTAACCCAAACCCAAAGAAGACTACACCAGTAGCAGACCTAAAAAAACTATTGTCTAAGAAAAATCCTAGACAAAGACCTATAACGCCCTCTACTATACCTTCTGCAATGAAACCCTCTTCTTCCACATACCCTAAATCAAAAGAAAAAATGTTCTATTGCTTTAAAATATCCTTCAAAACAATTTCCTACTAGTTCCCCAAAACTCCTTCTTCCATCATCTCCCAAAGAGTCCCTTCCAATCTCTCCAAAACCACCTTTACCAGGTTTCACAACTAATTCAATTGAATTATTCCCTGAACATTATCTTGAACTTTCCCTCAAAGATTCTCCTGTGATCTCTCAAATCTATCCTATTGAAAATTCCCCAAGAATTTCCCCAAAGGAATCTCTTAAACATTCTCTTATTGCATCCCCTAGGTTTCCTTTCATATACTCTACAAAATAAAATTTATAAATTCCTGAAACATATCTTCCAAAGGATCCTCTAGAAGAAGAAGAATTTAAAGTATTATTTAATCCACTCACTCCTGAAAATTCATAGATGTTAATTGATCATCAAATCGTGTCAAAAAATATCCCTCCACAACAACTACCCCCTCCACCACCCCCACCAAGTGTTTTTAATAAAGAAACTACTATATATGCCCCTTTGAATCTTCCTAGGAATCTACATAATTTTCCTGAAAATTATTTGAAATTATTTCCTAATGTTAAGGGGGAAGATGAGATCACAAACCTAGAATATTTATCAGCCTTTGATCATTTCACAGACAATCAAGTTCTTGAGCAGGAATATGTATACATGAGGATATTTGTTTATACTTTTGAAGGTGAGGTAAGAACATGGTTTAAGGGGTTACCTCCTAATTCCATTGATTCTTGGGATGCACTAGAATCTGCTTTCCTCAAATAGTGGGGTGAAAAGAAGGATCATTTGTATCTTTTGATTGAGTTTGGGAGTTAAAAAAACAAACATAATGAATCTGTTCAAGATTTCATTAAAATATTTAACAAACTTTATATTAAAATATTTAACAAACTTTATATTAAAATACTTGTTGATGTCAAACCTTCTCAACCAACTACAAAAGTTACTTTTTTGGCTCTTTTGACCCAGATTTTTCCTTGTTGCTTAGGGAGAGAAGATCTACTACGTTAACTCATATGTAAGATGATGTTGTATAAATCGAATCCAATATGATTTATTTAGGGAAAGCCAGAGTTAGAAGTGACTCAAGAGAAAGAGATAAAATAAAACAAAAGGAACTAGTTGGTACATCTGGAGCTAATGAAAGTCAAGAAGATAAAATCAAGGAAATTTCTAGGATCATTAAATATTTATCAAATAAGTTGGACAAAATGGAAATTGAGAGAGGAATTCCTCATAATATAAATCCAAATCAGTTTAGAAGGCCTTTCAACCCTCCTCAAGTTTTGCAGAGAGAAAGGAGAAATGACGATCAACCTATACAAGCACCTATAAGGAATGAAAACCCGGTTGATAACCTTGTCGAGGAAGAATTTGAAGATATTGATGAGGAAACAAATATGATGGAAGGTGATCTTTCTGATATGCATCTAACTGAAGAAGAATATGAGAAATTCTTAAGTTTTAATTCATATTTGAATGAAGATGATAACAATAATCACATTGATTCCTCAACATCTCAATATAGTATTTTCTCATATGTATTGCAAGTTGAACTTCATAGAAAATATGACCTTAGACCAAGGAAATATATAAATGTAACTAAAATAAACAGTCAAGGTCAACCAGATAAAATACAAAATAAAGATAAAGGAAAGGAAATCACAATTTCAAAACAAAAATACGATCAAGAAACAACTAAGTAAACAAATGCATAATATAAAGAAACTAAGAAAATAAGTAGTTCCTTTAATTTGGAAATGAATTAAATAAGATTATAATTCCTATTCCTTTGCTGGAAATTGCAAAAAATCTTGTTTATTGAAAACAAGTAATGAAAATGATTGATTGTTCCATTGCAAAAACTCAACCTTATACATTAAATATACAATATGAAAGGACCACTATAATGTTTGGTCCTCATATTGATGAAAGAGGAGAGGAAGTGGCTCCATTTTACATTTGTTTGACTATTCATGAACACATGTTACACTATTACATGTTGGATTCAAGTGCTTCTCACAATCTAATGCCTAAAATAGTCATGGAGAAGTTGGGCTTACAAATCACAAGACCATATCATGATTTGTATTCCTTTGATTTTGTAATGTCCCCAACCATGATAGGGGAAATTATATTTTCTATCCAAAATTTGTTATTCCTTCTTATGTGAATGGGTTGTTAACTTCTTACAAATAATTTTCTTAATTAGGAATATTGTCAAACATATAGCATACATGCATTACACAGAAAATAGAGCAGATAACATGGCATATTATTATGGATGGAAACTCCCAAAACTAGTACAATGATATATGATGGTTGTAATACAGTTGCAGAATACTCCTAAGCACAAATCTAATGGCTTCCAAGAAGCTACACAATCTACTACAAAAACAATACATGAAAACCTAGAATGATGCCAATCCATTATCCCAAGAATCTCTAAGCCCTACACTACTCTATTCCATTAATATTCACTCTGCAAGTGGCCTTCCAATCCTATCCCGAGTCCCTCACAAACCTGATCTGACAAACTGCTGCAACCTCAAATCGCAGAGGTCCTCACAGGACAACCCGTTGGGGTGTCTCCTCCCACAGATGCACAAAACCCTCCTGGAACCTACAAATCAGACGCTTGGGATCCTCCTGAAACTCTCTGTAAAAACCCTACACAAGTCGATATGCTTCCCAATCTCTTCAACATGAGACCAAAACACCACAATGAACTCCTATGAGAACTCTAGATGAATTATCCTCTTTGTCTAGCTAGGTTGGATATTGTACGATCGAAACTAAACCTGAACTGGAAGGGTTTTTCCCAAAACCCCAACAAAAACGCCAGCAAGAGCACTCCAATAAGATATCAAATCATAATTCTAAGGGGAAGGGTTACTCTTCTATTTATGCTTTCCTTGGAGTTTCTCGATCTTTCCCCCATTTTGACCAAATCAAATCTTCACTTTATTTTTATTCCAATTCCATTTAAATATAATTATTTGTTTTATTTAATGCCACTTTTAGTATTTGTCATTTTTTTTACATAGTGACACCAAATAAACCTCCTTGAATCCCTTTTTTCTTATTGAATATATCCTACGGGATTCGTAGAGGGTATTGAGTCATACCCTGTCACGGTCAATTAGAAGGGGACATTACATTCCTCCCTCCCCAAGATTGCTTGTCCTCAAGCAATTCCAGATCAGGTTGTTGTAATATTTTCTCTCTTTCTCAGGTAGCATATTTTGCATACAATCCTCTCCATACAACCAACTACTCTCGAATGAACCTACTCATATGTCTCCATTCTATGACATCAACAATCCTCTCAAGAGATAAAACCAATTGTCCTTCTTCATCTAGTGGAGGAAGATATTCCGAAGCGATGACCTATTGTCCCAATGCCTTATTGAGGCAGGACACATGTAAGGTGTTGTCAATATTGCTACCCTCTAGTAGCTCCAACTGGTATGATACTTCCCCAACTCTCCTAACTACTTTGTAGGGTCCATAAAAATGATGCTTTAGCTTCTCTGCACCACTCTTCTTCAATGATGACTATCTGTAAGGTTGAAACCTAATAAAAACTAAATCTCTAGCCTCAAAGCTACGTTCTACCCTATGCTTATATGCATATATCTTCTGTTTATTTTGAGCAGCCTACAAATTATCCTTTAGGACTCTCAAGATGTCATGAATTTCCTGCAACCATTATTTGGCCTTGGGAGCTTAGCTCTCCCCAAATGTCATATCCACAAAATATGGAGAACCATATCCATGTAATTCCCTGAATGGGCTCATCCCAATGGACATGTCATGAGTGGTTTTGTAGCAGTGCTCCCCAAGATGCAACCACTTTATCCATGCCCGCTACTTCCCTGACACATAGTTCCTTAAGTACCCCTAAATCCATTTTTTCACTTTATCAGTCTTCCCATTTATCTGGGGGTGATAGATAATATTAGGTGTCAAATCTATCCTAGATATCCTGAATAACTCTTGCCAAAAATTAGTAAGAAACCTGTTATCCCAGTCATTGACTATGTTCCTCGGGAGACCATGGAATCTGAAAACCTCCCCGAAAAATAAATATGCTACCTGAGATGTGTTGTACTCTATATTAATGGAAAATAAGTGTGTATATTTGGTCAATCTATCCACTACCACGTATATACATTCCCTCCCCTGCACCTTTGGAAGTCCTATGATGAAGTCTTGGAAATGTTATCCCACTTCTTCTCCAGAATTGACAATGGTCGAAGTAGTCATGTTGAATGTCTGAATTATGACTTGTTCTACTGGCAAGTCATGCACTCCATCACATGATGAAGTACATCCCCCTTGAGATCCTTCCATGAGAATCTCTCCCTCACTTTCCTGTAGGTATTTCGATACCCCCGGTGCCCTACCAGTGGTGCATTATGTATTTCTCTCAAAATCTTATCCTTGATTTTGGACTTAGGGACAATATAGATATTGTCCTTGTAGTAGATGATGTCATCTACTACCCTGTAGTTGTCATCCTGAATACCACCCTCCATCAGCTCACAAGTGAAACTATTCTTGGAGTATTCCACCAAGAGAATGGGCTTCTAGTCTGTTGAGATCTCTGTCATGGAGAAAGCTATAGGTCTCCTCAATAAGGCATCAAAAACTATATTCTTCTTCCCCTTTACATACTCAATGTCAAAATCATATGCATGAACCTTAGTCACCCATTTTTGTTACTCTCATTCAGGTCTTGCTGCTACAAGAAATATCTCAAGTTGTTGTGGTCAGTACTCACCATGAAGCATCTTCCTATCAAGTACTAGTTGAACTTGGCCAATGCATGCATGATGGAAAACATATCCTTATCATAGATCAGGTAGAGCTTCTTAATCTCCCTCATTTTTCATCTCTCAAAATATTTCATATGTCGGTTCTGCATCAATACTACTCCTATCCACTCACTAAACGTGTCAAACTCCAAGATAAAAGGATGCATGAAATATGGGAGTGCTAGTACTGGGAAAGTGCTCATCATCCTATTCATTCTATCGAATGCTACCTATGTGTCCTATGATCATCAGAACGCCCCCTTATTGTTCAAGTATTTTAGTGAAATCCAATTGTGAAAATACTTTCATAAAGCGCCTATAATAGATGCATATCCCTAAGAATCCTCATATATCTGTGAGTGACCTGGGGGTGGGAAAGTCTAAGATGGTATGGATATTTTCCTGATGTATTTTTACTCCCTCAACACCAATAATGTGCCCCGGATAGAGGATCTTTGTCAACTCAAACTAGCATTTTTCCTCCTTGGAAAAAAGCAATTGATCCTCCATAATGGTGAGAATCTTTTCCACATGCTTCAGATGTTCTTCCCATGTCTTGTTGTAGATTAGAATATCATCAAAGAACACCAGTAATAATTTCCTCAACTATTTTTTGAAAATATGGTTCATGCATGAATGAAATTTAGTTGGTGCATTAGTCAAACCGAAGGGCATGACTATAAACTCATAGTGCCCATAGTGACACCTGAATGTTGTTTTATGGATATCCTCCTCTCTGACACAAATTTGGTGGTATCCTGATCACAGATCAACCTTTGAAAATTACATTTCCCCATATATTTCATCGATCAACTCATCAATCCTTGGTATTGGGTATCATTTTTTTATGGTCTTCTTGTTTAGTTCCCTGCAGTCTATGCACATCCTCATAGTGCCATTTTTCTTCTTCATCGGTACAACTGACGAAGAGAAAGGACTAGATATAGGCCTGATATGTCCCATCTCTGGAAACTCCTTCATGGCCTTCCCTATTTCATCCTTGAATCTCTTTGTATGTTTGTAGGGGGTGGTGATCATGGGTTTTGAACCCTCTTATAATTCAATGACATGCTCAAATCCTCTGTCATGTGGTCTCCTTGCTGGAAATGGTTCAAATTCTCTCTCAGGTTTTCCAAGCAATGCCTAGATATCCATGGGATAATTTTTTTGTTCCTGTGGTGTCTTCTCCATGGTTATCAAGAACTTTGTTGTGCAAGCCACGTCCCCGTGTCTAAAAATGGTCTCCTTCTGTTGTTTAGACACGATGTTGGGGCACCTATCAACATACCTCTCAAGATGACTCATTGTCTACCCTTTTCTTAGAACTCCATTCCCATGTCCTAGCAATTCATATAGATATCTCCAACGAGTACAACCATTGAACTCCTAGCACCACATGAGTATCTTCTAAATACATGGCATAAGAGTAATCGGCCAACATATAGTTTCCCAACATTACTTCCACTCCCCTAATCCTCTGAGGACATGTCATGTTGTACCCATCTCCTACTACCACATTGAATCCCTCAAAATCCTCTCCATGTATTTTTCTCTTGGTGACAAGTGAAACATCAATGAAGTTGTGGGTGGCTCCACCATTAACCAATGTTGTAACCCACTTCCCCTACACAATGCCTCTAACCCTGAAGGTGTAATATTTAGGGACTCCTGAGAGTGTGGCTATGGTCACTCCCTTGGCGATATCCTTCAATGGTTCCTACTCTATAGCTTACAATGGTTCACCATTTTCTTGTCCAATGCTTTCATTGTCATCGTCATCCTCCTCGTCAGAAAATACCTCAATGTAATGGAATTTACCTTTTCGCATACATCGATGACCTGCAAACATGGATATTTTCAACTGAAGCAAAGTTTCTCCCTCCTTAGTTCTCTCTGAATCTCCTCATCTATCCTATCCTTCCATGTCCATGGCTTCTAGGGAAAATTTGTCTCCTTTCCCTCTTCAAGGATAAAAGGTTTTGTTGGTACCTTCTTGTTGACTATGTCCTTCACGTCTTGGGATCTCATGATGGTCTATTGCAATGTGGTTTTCCTGAAGTCCTTCACCTATCCTCTCAGGGGTTCAACTAGACCCTCTGTGAATAACATCACCAACCTTTGTTGAGAAATATCTGTCATCTTCTTAAAATATGTGATGTGTGATTTTGATGTACCTGTCTATCTCAAATTTTCCAACTCCTTGAAGTGCATCTCAGGGTCCTTCTTGTCAAACTTGTCCATCAAAATCTGAGTGAATTCCACATATGAAGAGATGTTGTTGTGCCCTAATGTTATTATCCCATGGTACCACCATTCGTGAGCTTATCCTTCCAAGTGAATGGTGGAATATTTAATTTCTTTTGCCTCATTCATTGGGTTAAGTTGGAGGTAAGTGTACAACTTATGTACCTAGGACATGGCCATGCTCTTTGTATACCCATCAAAGGGTGGGATAGTCAACCTTCCCACCTTGCACATGAGGTCAAAGTTTTGTTGGCTTTGCGCTCCTATGTTCCCCTCCCTAGGGTTTTACTTCCATTTGAGGTTGCATGAATCATTATAGGAAAACATTTCACATATATCTTCATCTATTATCTCGTACTCATTGTATGAGGTGTTAATATCAAGCGCTTGATCCGGTTTCTCATGAGATTTTGAAGGATGCCATGTCAGGAACTATGGTAATAAGGGCCTAGGGATATTTAGGCTCCTTCTCTGAGTTGGGGTATGGTTATTGATACTCTTTTTATGTATTTTTTCACCCCAATGGGATCCACTGGGTCCACCTTGACCCATACCATTTATATTCCCATGCTGGCCCACCAACTATGTGAGCACCTCAAGTTTTTTTTGTTGGAACCTTGTTGTATATGTCTTTATTTGAGATGCCTCATTATATCCCTTGACCATTTATTTTAATATTTGAATCATATTTCCTTCATGGTTGTCTCTCATTCTTCCTTCTAGCTCTGATTCTATGTGGTTTTCTTCTATTTCTCTTTTCGATGAATCTCGATAGGTTTGTCCTCCACACTCTTTTCTTCTAGGAATTAATGTAGTCACAAGTTGGCATAACCACCATCTCTGATACTAATTTAATGTCCCCAACCAAGATAGGAGGGGGAATTATATTTTCTCTCCCAAATTTGGTATTACTTCTTATGTGAATGTTTTGTTAACTTCTTACAAATAGTTTGCTCAATTAGGAATATTGTCAAACATATAACATACATCCATTACATAGAAAATAGATCAGATAACATGGAATCTTATTATGGATGGAAACTCCCAAAACCAGTACAACGATATCTAACAGCTATAATACAGCTGCAGAATACTCCTAAACATACAATTCTAATGGATGTCAGGAATCTACACAATATACTATAGAAACAATACAAGAAAACCTGTAATGATGCCAATCCACTATCCCAAGACTCTCCAAGCCCTACATTGCTCTGTTCCAATAATATCCTCTCTGCAAGCAACCTTCCAATCTTGTCTTGAGTCCCTCTCAAACCCGATCTGACAAACTAATGAAACCTTGATTCGTAGAGTTCCTCATGGGATGAATGCAAGGCATCTAGCGAGGTTTCGTGGGACAACTCGTTCTCAACTTGCAAGGGTGTCTCCTCCCAAAGATGCAAAAAAACCCTCCTAGAACCTGTAGATCAGATGGTCAGCCTCCTCCTAAAACTCACTGCAAACACCCTATGCAAGTCGATATGCCTCCCAACTCTCTCCAGCATGAGACCAAAGCACCACAATGAACCCCTATGAGAACTGCGGATGAATTCACCTCTTTGTCTAGCTAGGGTGGATATTGCATCACCAAAACTAAATCTATAGTGGAAGGTTTTTTCTTAAAACCCCAACAAAAATGCTAGATACAAGAGCACTCAAATAAAATATCAAATCATAATGCTAAGGGGAAGGGTTACTCTTCTATTTATGCTTTCCTTGGACCTTCTAGATATTTCCCCCATTTTGACCAAATCAAATCTTCACTTTATTTTCCTTCCAATTCCATTTAAATATAATTTTTATTTTATTTAATGTCACTTTTAGGATTTGTTATTCGTTTTACCTAGTGACACCAAATAAACCTCCTTGACTCCCTTTTTCCTTTTTGACTATAGCCTATGGGAGTCGTATAAGATATTGAGCCGTCATTTGTCATGATCAATTGGAAGTGGACATTATAGATGCAAGGAAAGTTAGATGATTAGGAATGATCAAAGATATTGTAGTACACTTAACCCAAATTCCAATGAAAAGTGTTTTGATGGATATAGTTGTGGCAAATGTTCTTGTGAATTATTGTATGCTTTTATCTAGATCTTGGGAAAGAAAACTAAGTGGTTCATTACAAAAAGAACATGCCATATGTTACTATCCCATTTTTTGGTGGAGAGACCAGGAGACTTTATAGGGAAACCAAACTTTCTTACACTATCAATGATCCTAATCGTTCCAATAATTATCATGTCGATTCAAAATATCAAGACTTGGATTGTTTCATTTTATATGTAAATGATGAACCAAGACTTTATACATAAATTGTAAATACTCATTTGTGTGAAAATAATGAGCGTGAAGATGGAATGTGGAATATGTATTTTGATGGAGCTTCCTCCTGGGAGGGTGTTGCGGAAGGCATACTTCTAATTTCACCTTCTGGTAAACTCTTTCCACTCTCTTTTAGACTACAATTTGAAACAGATTTCACAAATAATGTTTGTGAATATGAAGCTTTTGTATTAGGCTTAGAAGCAGCTAGAAAAATGAAAATTATAAATCTCATTGTCTATGGGGATGTAGAATTAATTGTTAAACAAATTAATAAGACTTATCAAACTAAATATCCAAGGATGAGATCTTATAGAAATTTTGCTTGGGATTTAATTGAAAACTTTTTCTTTACATTCAATATCCATGCAATCCCCATATGTCAAAATAAAAAATTTGAATCATTAGAAGTAGCAACAAGCACTTTCATAAATCCTGAGGTTCCCAATCTCAAATATGAAGTGGAAATGAAGTACAAACCTTCAATTCCTGACGATGTCCAACATTGGCAGGTATTTGAAGAAGATCAACATATTTTTTTTTTGGAAATGGTTGATGAATTTTCTGTGACTCATATTGATCAAGAAGATGACAAAGATGATGAAAAAATTAATCAAAATAGTCATTCCGATCCTAAATTTCAAGATATGATTGCTAACCATAAGATTATGGTATTAAGAAATAATCATATTCCAAAAGGATTAGTCCCTCTGGAGAAATTGTTCGATAAATATTATATGTTGTTAAACCTATTGTTCATCCTCAAACTGAAGAGGTAGAATATTGTAACATTGGAACTGAACATGAACCAAGGAATATAAAGCTATCAAAACTTCTACATGTTGATCATAAAATCTGGTATGTTGATTTGTTTAAGGAATTTATTAAAGTATTTGCATGGTCATATGAAGATCTAAAGACTTATGATACCAACATAATTCAACATAAAATTCCACTTAAGGTGGGATCTAAACCACTCAGATAGAAATTAAGACAGGTAAATCCTATCCTCTTCCCAGTCATTGAAAAGGAACTGAAAAAAGTTATTAGATGCAAAAATCATAGTTCCTCTTAAATATTCTTATTGGGTGGAAAATTTAGTACATGTTAGAAAAAAGAATGGTGAAATTAGACTCTACGTTGATTTTAGAAATATTAATAAATTTTCATTAAAATATAATTATCCTCTCCCAAAAATGGATCATTTGTTGTAGAAGGTAGTGGGAGTTAATATAATTTCTATAATTGATGGTTTTTTAGGCTATAACCATATTGTTGTGCATGAAAAAGATAGAGAGATGACTACATTTACCACACCTTGGGGAACCTTTATGTATGAAAAAATTCCCTTTGGTCTAATAAATGTTGGACAAACATTTTAGAGAGCGATGAACATACCATTTGTGGGAGAAAAAGACAAATTTATTGTTATTTACTTAGATTATTTGATTGTTTTCTCCAAATTAGATGATGAACATTTAAAACATCTTAAACAAACTTTTATTAAATGCAAAAAATATGGTTTGACATTAAATCCTAAGAAATCACATTTTTCTATGAAAGAAGGAAAATTAATGGGACATGTTGTTTCAAAAGAAGGAGTGAAGATCAACCCACAACATGTAGAAGCAATAAAAATTATCAGTCTGCTAAGAAACAAAAAATATCTTTAATCTTTTCTTGGAAAAATCAACCTCTTGAGAAGGTTTATTCCAATTTTTGCAGAGGATGTAAAAGATTTGACAGACATGCTAAAAAAGGACAATGAGATTAAATGGTATTCAAAGGCCAGATATTCATTTGATTAGATTAATAAATCCTTAGGAGAAGCACCAATGTTGATCAATTCAGATTATTCGAAGGAAATTATTATCTTTTCTTTTGCCTATGATAACATTATTCCTGCAATCCTTTTACAAAGAAAAGAAGAAAATCAAGAACAACCAATTGCATTTTTTAGCAAAATTTTGAGAGACTCTTAGCTTAAACATAAAATTATTGAAAAACAAGTGTATGGATTAGTCAAAGCTCTCAAGTATTTCAGAGTTTACGTTCTTCATTCTAAAATGGTTGCATATGTTCCTAGCAGCACAGTGAAAGAAGTCTTGAATCAACCTGATACTGGTGGAAAAAGAGGAAAATGGATAGCGAAAATCCAGGAGTACGACCTTGAAATAAATCCAACAAAATTAATTAAAGGTAAAGGTTTAGCAAAGATTCTAGCTGAATCAAATTGCAGAGTCCTCAGGATAAATCAGGTTTCAGAAATATTAGAACATCCTTCAACATAATTTGAAGAAATAGACTTGCAGCAATCTCTAATAAAGGTTTAGGATAAGTTTTCTTCATCTCCTTGGTACAAAGATATTGTGTTTTATTTGCGAACTCTTGAATGCCCACCTAATTTTAGTCAAGCTAAATCTAAGTCCTCAAACTTCAAGCAATCAAGTATTGCATAATACATGAAAAGATTTACTGGAAAGACCCTTTGGGAATCTTATTGAATTATATTGTTGACGAAGAGACTGAAGGAATCATAAATGAGTTTCACAAAGGCATATGTGGAGGACACCATGCTTGGAGAGCTACAACATACAAAATATTGAGAGTAGGATGTTATTGGCCAAAATTATTTTCAAAAGTGAATGCAAAGGTTAGATCTTGTAGAGAATGTCATATTTTTGCAGGTAAACAAAATCTTCCTTCATTGCCATTAGTGCCAATAAAAGCCAAAGCTCCTTCCCAGTAATGGGGCCTAGAATTTATAGGTGAGATTCATCCAACATCTATTGCACAACATAAATGGATTTTAATTGCAACATATTATTTTTCTAAATGGGTGGAAGCAATTCCTACCAAATTTTCTGTTGATGCAGTTGTAATCAAATTTCTTGAAGAAAATATTCTTGCTAGATTTGGATTACCCATGAAATTAATAGTTGATAAGGCTCAAGATTTCAAGTCCTTTACGTTGATAGATTTCTGTCAAAAGTATAACATTATCCTTGGACATTATACTGCCTATTATCCTCAGGGTAATATATTCATAGAATCATCAAATAAAATTTTAATGAAGGTCATTAATAAAGTGTTAAATGATAATAAGAGGGCTTGGCATTCTCACTTAAAATTTGCACTCTAGGCCAACAAAATCAACACTAAAAGGTCTATATGTATATCTCTTTTCCAATTAATTTATGGCATTGATGTTTTACTTCCTATTAATCTTGTTTTTCCTATGATGAAATTGATGCAAGACAGTGAAGAAGAGCCCAATGACCTTACAAGAAGAATGAACCAGCTGATTGAAGTACAACAAACTAGAGAATAGGTTAATGAAAAAATTCAAAAATATCAAGAAAAGATGAAAGCTATTTTTTCTAGGAGAGAAAAGCAAAGAAATTTCATCATCGGTAACTTAGTGCTGAGATGGGATAGAAGGAGATAAGACACAGGAAAACATGAAAAGTTTGATCATCTATGGCTCGGACCATATAAGGTTGTTGTAGTTGAAGGAAATAATTCATTTTCACTTCAAAATATAGAAGGAGATATGATAGAATTGCATGTGAATGGGTGGTTCTTGAAAATTTTCATTCACTTCTAAAGTTTTTATTTTTTATCTTTCATTGTACATAATCGACTTTATTAGTTTATTTTTCAAATTTTCAAAAAACATTTTCAGGTAAATATTTTTGAAATAAGCTTTTAGTTGGATTCATGTAAATTCATTATTATCATTTTATCTTCAAAAACATAATCCAATTAGGTAAAGGGTAGGATGATTTCCCTAGGTTAATATGGTTTGTCAGACTTATCATAATAAATTTCATTATTTAATACATTTTCTCTTTAAACAGATAAATCCTTATGTTCTCATATTTCAAAAATATTAATAGAAAAGACTACCCAACTTCTATTGAAGATTTTGACATGTTACTATAAAACTAGAAAGGAGAACATCTTGATTCCTCGTGGAAGTTGAAAAAGTATGTGTTGGGTAATTCTTTTTAAGAAGAAGCTCTAGTGTCAAATTTTTAACTAGTTGTTTTACTCAAGACATGTTATTAAATGGTATATTTTGGAAAGATAGCGTTAGGAATGAGGGAATGAAAATATGTATGAGTATGTTTTATCACTCAGGTATTTCTAACTCATTCTTGATAAAAAAATTCATTATCCTTTAAATGTGAAAAGCATATTGATTCCCCCCATTTCCTAAAACTATCAAATTAATTGAAAGGGATGGTGAAATGTAATTCAAGTGGGAAATCTATGTATCTTCACCAGGGCTATGGATGTTCATTGGAAGTGAAGCAAGTCCCGTGATGTCGAGGTGACTACACCATAGGCTATGGATGTTTTTTGGCAGTGTAGCAACACCATGAGGATGAGAACATAGTATCAATGAGTATCTTTATCTTACTACTCACTCAAACTCCATAGCCTAATAAAGGAACATATTATGTAGTTCTTTAGTGCCTCATAGGGAAACACAATCCCCAGATGTAGCCAAATGTTGTAACATAATTTAAAATTTTTCATAACATTTAAAAATAAACTTTGAATTTATAAATAGTTAGGTTTTATTAAGATTTTGAGGTTTTTATACTTTGTAAACAATATTTGAATAAATTTTAAAGTATCTTAGTTTCAAAATATTATAGGAGTTTGATATATTTTAGCTTTATAAGGTTTACATATTGTTTAAATTAGTTTTTATATAGTTTTGTGTAAATTTTTGTTATTTTCAGTGTTGAGTTTTTATTAAAGTTTATTAAAAAAAATTAGATGATTTAATTTTAAATAGTTTAGTTTTTATTATATAGTTTTTATATTAATAAAGTGCATGTTTTATTATAGGATTGGTCGTGCGATCATGAATTTTGATCAACGGTCCTTAATGAATTGCATGCCCCCCTCCCTGTGTGCTCGTCGATTAACAAAAGGGAGGGGGGCCGCAAAACTCAACCAAAGTTAAAGCTTTTATGATGTGTCACACATCTGTTAATTGCGACCCCCACCTATGGTTATCATAACCATGCAATACCCCCCGCAATCAACATTGGGTTGATGTGTGTCCCATATGACGACAACATATGGAAAAGGTGAAAAGTAAACTTCTGTTTAAATTTGAGTAAATTATTTGCCAATGAAAATCCTCCATGTATTCAATTTCATTTTAAAAGGGGTAAAGGGAAAATTAATTGGTTATTGTTTGATTTACAAAAGGTTTTAAACATCGATAACACAGTCTGTTTTACCAGTGCTTTCCACCCTTCCAACCTGCACGTATTTTCTCAAGAACATTCTCCTGGGTAATTTGAATTCCTTTACCTTTCTAATCTTCATTATTTAAGATGGAATCATCTAAACCCACTAAAGATAAGAAGATGGAAACTGTCGAGGAATAGTATTTGGTTGACAGAGACAAATATATCTTTGACCTGATATTGTCAGTTAATTCTTTTGAATTACAGCAGCAAGTGACTCAAAACTTAAGGGATTCGGTAGACCATTACCATGCTTGGGAGTCTAACCGAGAAATTGTTTATTTGCCCTAAGTGTATGAATTTCTCAAATTCGCGGTCTAGTGCGCCTCGAATTACATCCTTCCAAGAGAGCTATAATTTCCAAAGATGGGTCTGTACTTATTAAGATAACTCCCCAATCATTTTCTGAAATGCTAAGATGTCCATTAAACCTTGATAGTCAAACGCTAAATGAAATTGTATTGGACAAATGCTTCAGAGAATTAAAACCCCATGATAGAGTTTCCCTATTACAATCATATTTATGCAAGAATCTTGATGTTCCTGTGGATTATGTTACTCTAGAATCTAGTTTGTTTCTTGAAATTCTGAGACAAATTGTCCCCATGATTTATGTTATTTTAGGAAAAGATAATGACTTTGTGGTTGATGAGTTTGTGTTGGGGAATATGATGTCAATTTTTTCATTTACAGTCAAAACCTTAACTAGATTCAACTATGCCCAATTTTTAGTTGACCAAATCCATCATCAATTGTCGTAGTTTGAAACTCTCAGAAGTTTCAGATATCAATCCTACCTTGTTTACCTATTTTGTTTTCTCAAGCCATTCATTTTTCACATCTTGGACTAAAAATTGAAGTTGAAATGATAATCCAGTGTCAGTCATTCACTGGACCTCTCTAGTTAAGAAGAAGAATTTGAATGTTGGATTCTCATAATATATTGATCATTTCATGTCAAAATATTACCATATCATACATGATAAAATTCCCCCTAGATTAATCTTTCCAGAATGTAAAATTTTATTACAACTGAGTCCAGACAAGAGAGTAGGAGACTGGTACATTTTTTTGAATCACACTAAAATTAGAGTCTATGGTTCTGAACTTCAACCTTTTCTTTTACCTATTTTCTTGACTCAAAAAATCTTTGCACTAGAATACATTAGAAAAAGATTCAATTAATATGAAATCCATTTTGTATCAAGAAAATACAAGGCCGGATTCAAATTAAAAAAGAGGTAGGACCTTTTATTGTCAATACCAGATCAACATTGCAGGTAACAACAAAGGTTCTCTCAACTATGGGATTTCAACAGGGACAGGCATGGATGTATGACCCTCATGTTGTAATTTCCTCAAAAGGAATTGTGCATGGAAAATTTCCTTAACAAAAAAACAAAAAGCACAATTGGAGATGTTGGCAAACTAGAACAGATGGGAAGATGTGCAGAATATTTTGCAATTCCATAATAAAGTAACAGAGAAAACTTCCCCTGGATGGGGTGTTTCCAAGTGCAGAGGACATCCAGGACACGGGGAGGCCACCTGGTGCCCATCTAGTTCCATACCTCCATCTTTGTATCCTCATGAATGCCAGCCATCAACCGCCAACCTTCCATCCTCCAACGTGCACCTATAGTCACACGAGCCAAATGCTCTGGAAAGTAGGCGATGTCATGGCACGAGCCGAACGCGGGAATTTTTTGGGCTCGCTTGCTCATTCCTCGACTCAATTTTTGCTTCGAACCTCACTCATTGTCTCAAAGCTCTCTGTGTACATTTTGGCCCTATCATGGCGCAGCCACCCCGTGCCCACTTTGACCTCTCTCTGCATTTTTTTCGACCTCTCCTCAAGCTCTGTCAACTCCTTCCCTAGCCTAGTTATCACCTTCGACATGCCTCATCTCAAGGGAAATCCCAAGTGGGGCACCGCTTGGTACGAGGACAGAGGAAGAATCCCGCCACCTATGTTCATCGAGTTGAAGATGAGCTTCCCCCAGCCACTCCTCCAGCTGACACGCCCTTTCACAACCACCCCCCT
>JASDQU010683882.1:55866-67853 GCA_032191745.1 Picea mariana | reverse complement strand
AGAAGTTCTTATGCAATAAGGGAAAGTGATATGTTATGAGTCATGAAAAATAAATGAGCATGAACAATGTATGTCACCCACAATTTGGAGCTTGCAATGATTATACATGCACTGAATATGTGGAGACATTACTTGATTGAAATAAGTTTTTTCATGATGACAAACCATTGTGGTCTAATTATTTGTTTGATCAACCATGTTTTAACACTAGACAAGATATATGGATGACATTGATTAATGAGTTTTACTTTGAAATAAAACATATAAAATGAAAGGAAAATAGAATGGCAGATGCACTCAGCCAGACTGTGTAGATGAGACACTTATCAAAATAAAGTGTAAGCAAGCCTAACATCAAAAAAAGAATTATAATACTCTTGTAGGAAGATAAGTTTTCCAATCATGTAAGAGAGGAATTGTAGCAAAAATCCAATGAGAAAAAGCATGAAGGGTATCAACTTGCAATTGATGAATTACTATTCTACAACCACAAGTTATATGTGTCTAATTCAATAGTATTGAAACACCTAATCATCGATGAATTTCATAGGATACCTTATGTAGGTCATCATGGTTATTAAAATATGATAACAATAGTAAGGAAATTGTACTACTGGTAAAGAATGAAGCAAGACGTGTCTCAGTATTTTTCCAACTGTTTGGAGTGTCAACAAGTAAAAGTTGAACAAAAACATATTGCAGGATTATTGCATCCATTTCTAGATCCAAAATGGAAATGGGAGACAATTTCCATTGATTTCATTATTGGTTTTCCAAAGACATCTAGGAAAAATTATGTAATTATGGTAGTGGTGGATAACATGAGAAAGGTGGCTCACTTTACTCCCATTAAATATACTCTTAAATTATAGATGTTACTGACATTTTTATGAAGGAAAATTCCATATTACWTGGGATACCCAAGACTATTATATATTATATGAGACAAGGATGCAAAGTTCACTTTGAATTTCTAGAAAGGCTTGTTTCCAGGATTAGGAACACAATTAGAATTTAACATGGACTATCATCCTCAAATAGATGGATAAAATAAAAGAGTGAACAGAGTGTTGGAATACATATTGAGGATGCATTTAATGCATCAACCCAAACAATTGAAAGAATATCTACCCCTTGTATATATTTCCTATAACAATGGTTATCAAGAATCATTATGGGTCCTTTTCAGCAATGGGGTTTGGACTTCATAGGTGAGATTCATCCACCTTCTAGCAATCAAAATAAATGGATCATTGTGGATACTGATTATTTTACTGAATGGATCGAGGCCATTCTTACAAGAAATATCAATCACACTATCATCATTAATTTTCTGCAAGAAAACATATTCTTCATATTTGGCTGCCTTAAGAGAATAGTCACAAACAACGCTACTACGTTTAATGATAAACACTTGCTAAAATTATGTGAAGAAATGGGAATTCAGCTAGTACATTCTACTTCTTACTATCCACAGGGAAATGGCTTAGCTGAATCATCAAATAAGAGTTTAGTCAGAATCATAAAGAAGTTGCTTGAACAAAATACCAAAGGCTGGGATTCCAAGTTGAAATTTTCTTTGTGGGATGACAGAGTTACAAATAAAAAGTCAATTGGCACATCCCCTTTCCAGTTGGTATATGGCACTGAAACCATCTTTCTTATTCAACTTGCACTACTAGTTGAATTTTTTTTACAAGAAGTTGACTATGAGCCAACTGATCTAACTAGGAGGATCCACAATTTGGTAGAGCTGCAGCAAGATAGAGAGAAACTTCTAGAAAAGACAAAGTTACACCAAAGGAAGATGAAATAAATTTTTGACAGAAAAGTTAAGACGTATATTTTCAAGGTAAGGCATTTGGTTCTGAAATGGGATGCAACAAGAGAGGAAAAGGGAAAACATGGCAAGTTTGATGCACTCTGGAAAGGTCCATTTTTCATAGCATCGACTCAGCAGAACAATACTTTTGTCCTCCAAGATCTTGCAGGTGAAGAAGTATCAGGTGGCTCATTCAATGGGTGGTTTATGAAACTCTACTTTTCATGAGGATTTCCTTAAAGCCTCCTTATTTGTATATATCCTTTTCAGTTTTGTTTTTATTTTGTTTTTGTCAATAACTCCATGGCCAATGGAATACTAAGTAAAATCAGTTTTGATTTCAAGTTGTAAATAAGGCTATTGAGTCAAACTAGGTTCTTGGAAACCTCACAAGGAGGTCTCCATCCCAGTTGGAGCCAAATGTTATCTCCCAAAATGAATCAGACAATTTTTTCCTTTTTGTAGGTGATAGCATGGTCATAAATTAGGGTCCTATATAATTTTTTAGAATTTAGAAGTGTCAAAGTATAGGATTTAAGATGTTATCCTAGAAATAAATCAATCATCAAAAGGACTTTTCAAAAAATCAAGAAAAATCTTTTAAACAACTAACATCTATTTTGAAGTTGAAGTTAGTTGTGAAAGCCTCAGGTTTCAATGGCTAAAGTGTACTCTTAGTAGCAAGCGAGCCTGTGAAAGTGTTAACACAGGCTTTCCTCCAACGACTCCAGAAACCCAAAAAGGATACGTCGGACACATGTCATACAATCATCATGGAGAGTTAATGGATGCAAATGAGTGGTGACACCCTTTTATCACGTTCTAGTGGGACATCATGATAGATTGTTCTCATGAATTTTGTGGGGCAGATAGAGAAGGGTTTGAAGACATGATGCACTCTTAATCATGATTGCAACCAGAGGATAAAGTACTAATTATTTGATGACATCAAAGAAAATCACCATTTCCTATTTCAAACTCATGGTGTTCAAAAACTTATATTATGGGGTTCCATTTTTCATTGATAACATAGGGTCATTTTCACCAGCGCTAGCCCTTTCCTTATTAAGAAGTTTACTGTTTCAACCATGTACAAATTAGCTGGTGATTAAGTTGCATATGGCAAGGAAGCAAGGATGATTAATTTTGAGGAAAGAATTAGACAATTTATCTTTTTTGCAGTCTTATCCAGAGGTGCAGAAGCGTTTCTCAGATGCAGGTTGTATGACATATTTGGAAAGGTTGCAAGAAGGCTATCACTAGGAAATAGTAGATATTTTTGCAAAGTGATACGATGGAAGCAAAGCTATAGTGGGCTCTCTGGAACCAATAGTTGATGAAGCTGCCATTGCTTCAACAACTGGCTTACCCAGAACAAGCCAAAATTAGTTTAAAACATTAGTGACCAAGAATTTGGATTTTGGATCATACCTCAAGACAAAATTCTGAAGTATAACTTGGAAGAAAAGTATCCCTATTTCTTACCTTGAAGATGAATGGCAAGATCTATTCAAAGGCATTCAATTATACTTAACCTCAGAGGGCAGGTATGACAAGTTAATGTTATATCATTTTAGACTCCTCAATCACTTCACAGGGAAGGTCCTTCTAAATTTGCCTTTATTTCTTCATAGAAGCCTAACCAAGGTGTGTAATAAGATCAGAACTGAACCATTCAGCATCAAAAATTCCCTTTGTCATTATGGCCTGATTAAATGATCATCTTGGAAGAACTGAGACATAGAGAAAGAACTTGGTAGAACTTACTCTTCTAGGAAAGTTTTGAGACCCAAAATCAACCTATAAATGAAAAGAAGAAAGCAGGAAAGAAGCAGTCAACTCCTCAAAGTAGCTCAAGGATAAGGAGAGCTCTCCCAAAGCCACCAGAAGACAAGAATTCTGGCATAAATCCCCAGAAAGCTAAAAAGAAACTAGATTTTGAAACAAACTCAAAGAAATCCACAGTAAAAAGGACAAATGCTCTAAATCTTCCATACATGGATTCAGACATAGAACTAGAAAAGGAATATGAAATTCTAGCCATCAAAAGTCTAGAGCACTCCATGGAACCTGCACAGGATTTTGAAGTTTTTACTTCTAAAGATGAAGGTGAAACCTCAAGAAATAAGAAATCAAAGAAATCACAGAAGATTAAGGAGCTAAAGGAGATAATAACACAACATGAGATTCTAGAAAGGGTGATAAAGGCAAGATATAAAGCTTTGTCAGAGAATTTTGCAAAGACCAATGCATCTTTTGAGAAGTTGGCACGTGAACGTATAAAGGATAAGAAGAAGAAGAAAAAGATTACAAAGGATTATAATAGTTTATGGTGGTTAACTAAGCGCTTGAAGAGGAAAATAAAAAAGTTGAAGGAAAAAATTACCACACATATAGATTTACAGGTGTTGGCACAGGTTGTTGTAAATTTGCAGGGAGATCAATCAAATAAACAATGATTTTTTATGGAACAACATTTTTGAATATGAAAGGTTTTCCTTTTTTGATTAAAACAAAGCTTTCACCAACACAAAAGGTACAATTATAACCAATTATCTTTTGAAAAGTAGAGCTTTCATCAGCTAATTAGCAAATCCTAATGCGAAATAGTTGGTGAAACTGCAGAATAAGAATTTTGAAGATTTGAGCTCGAACAAAGCGATTTTTGGGTGATTTACAGGATCAGAGAACATCAAAAAGATTAATCACCAAATCATAAAATATTCAGTTTCAAAGATTCGTGGAGATTTTGGAGGTGAATGCTTAGTTGGTCAACTAAAGCTTTGTTCATAGCTATTGAAAGTTTTCAAACTATTGAAGACATGTGTCCTTTCCTCCATGAGACATCAGAGACATAGCAATGATGAAGATCAGATGTTGAAGACGAACTTTGAAGACAGTTCGATTCATAGGAACTAGTTCTTAGTTATCCTATTGTATTTAGTTTTGTTTTCTATTTTCTATATTTAGAAATCCAGATCCATTTTTCAGGGATCTGAGATCTATTGTAAAGGTTATAAATACTTATCATTTTGATAAAGTAAAGGTTCGATTTCGGATAGTAGGAAATACTATATTGTAAATAGACCTTCCATATGATAATACAAATCATAGTTTTTTCTCTCTATTGATGTCAGATTCTTAGCTTCCCTTATGTACTCTTATTCAAGTTGTTTCAGCTGCAGAATCACTTTCATATCATTGGTTAGCTCATAACTTGATTAATAGATTCATATCATTTTTTATTAAACCCTACATTTGTATTTGGTTTATAACCATTGTTTTGTCACCCACTTTAAAGCTATCATTTGATTATTGATCCTTGAGAGAATTGGTTCATTTGATTCTCATTTTGACTATCTGAATACCATAACTACAATTGAGTTATCCCATTGATCCACTCATACAAAATACAAAAAACATGTTTACCTTAAGTTACCAATCATCTTTGACCCACAACCTCAAAGAGTTTCTTGGAGTGATAACAAATTGGCGCCGTTGCCGAGGAGAGGAGACTGAAGCTCATCTTTCCTGGGAGATGACACAAAATTGATCTTTGATGATAAAGAAATATTAGACATTACATTGTTTGTAATCATCTATCTGCTGACTCCACAAGTTCATCCTGGCTCCAAAGAAGATTAGTACCAGGGCGAATCCACAAGAATCACCTGTCACACCAGTGCCCAACCCATAACTAATTCTCAGAAGAGGAAGATCATTTCAAGGTCAGACTTCAAAATCGGGTACCCAAAGTAATCCTCATTCTCATTCTAAGAAATCCATAACATAAAACACTAGATCTTCTTCCTCTAAGATTGTCAGTGAAAACACATCTGTAACAATTGCAGAAGAATCAATTATTTCTTATCAAGAGGAAAATGTCATTACAGAAGAAGTGATAGGCTCAAATTTGGTTGAAGAATCATCTAAAACTTTAGAAAGAAATCACATCTCATCATCCCTTGAGTCTTTTCACTCACAGTAGGAAGAAGACCATATACACATTCACACTAGCCTCCTTGTTGTAGAGCATATTCTTCAAGAACTGTTTGCTAAAGGTGATGAAAACTTGGCTGAACAACTTACAAAATTCTATATAGCCTCATACAAAAATTCTTTCCCATCAGAGATTTCTTCCACTTTTAAATTAAATCCACCCAGTGCTGAGGAATCAGAGAAAATTCTATCACCTCTTTCACCAATAATCATCATGGTTGAACCTCCTCCTTTGACCAAGATGCAAAAAATCCTCGTTGCTAGGTATGCACCATTGATATTGCCAAATCCAGTATTATCCATGCCTATAGGAGGCTATCAGAAGTATATGCCCAAATTCACAGGTGAAGGTGATGTGACTATTGAAGAACATATAGAGGCCTTTTATAGTTATGCAGAAAACCTTAACATTGAGGAGGAAGATGTTTGGACTCGATTTTTTGTCCAAAGCTTAGATGGCCATGCCAAGAAGTGGTTAAAAGAACTTCATGTTGGTTCAATAGTGGGCATAGAGAAATTGGATGGTATCTTTCTTAATCACTGGGGTGATAGAAAACATTTCTTGTACTGTATTACTGAATTTGGAAATCTCAGGAAAGAAATTGGTGAATCAATCTCTGATTTCACTAAAAGGTTCAATAAAATGTACAGTAAAATTCTAACTAAGATAAATCCCTTAGATACCTCTGTCAAAATCACATATGCAAATTATTTTGATTCAGATTTTTTTCTATTGTTGAGATAAATAAGGTCACCTACACTATCTCTGATGCAAGATTCTTCCCTTAAAGTGGAATCAAATATATTGGTTGCTCATAAGTTGAAGGGAAACACTGATAGAAGAAAGCCTAGAGATGAAGCTTCTTCTTCATCCCATACTAATCCAAAACTAGACAAGATGGCTAAAATGTTAGAGTCTTCAACTTCTAAGATATCTAAACTTAAAATTGAAAACAAGCAGCATGTCAAGGGAAGGGGTACTTATGATTATACAAACATAAATTCCAACCAGAATCCAAACAAATTCAAGAGAAATAATCAGAAAGTGCATATTTTGTAGAGAGAAAGAAAYCCTACTGAGGATTAGAAGATAAAGGCTCCTCTTCAAAACRTTGTGATGGAAGAATATGATGAAGATGAAAGTCCACAAGATYAGGATGACCATATTCATTGTTTCAAAGCAGAGTTGGAAAAATCATTTTTGACTCAAAATGATTATGAGGAGGCCCTTACAAATGAACAAATTAATGAACTTTCTGATGACAATGGTGTATTTCARGAAGATGAGAAAAATAGATACAATCTCAGATCTAAGGCAGCTGCTGCAAAATAGAGTACTACACCTCCTCAAAAGAAAGATCGTGTACCTGCCAAGAAGCAGAATCAAGATCAACAGAACTTAAAGGAACCATAGATTGCATTAAAATCGCCACCCCATGAGGTAAAAACACCTGACAAGACCTCATTATCTTTTAATCTTGTGGCAAAAATCCCAAAAATTAAAATTCCAATCCCTCTAGTTGAGTTGATGAAAAATGAGTCATTTAAGAAAAACATTTTGAGTACCCTTGATCCTAGTTGCACTTCTGACTCTGCTGATATCCTCAACATTCAAGATAATCAGCCTACTATTGTCCTAGGTCCTATGATTGAATATAGGGATGAGATTTGTCCACCATTTTACATTTCTTTGAACATTCATGAGAAAATCTTGCATAATTGTCTCTTAGATTCAGGTGCATCTCATAATCTGATGCCAAAGGCTGTGATGGAAGAGCTTGGTCTAGAAATCACTAAGAATTATCATGATATTTTCTCTTTTGACTCTAAGAGAGTTAAATTCTTTGGGCTTATTAAAGATTTGGTAGTGACTTTGACGTCAACATCAATGAAAACCATGGTGATGGATGTGGTTGTGGCAGACATCCCTCCCAAATTTGGATGTCTCTTGTCTAGTTCTTCATGAAAAGACTTGGTGGAACTCTAAAAATGGACCTATCATACACCACAATCCTAGTGTTTGGTGGAGAAAATAGAAGGTTGTACAGAGAATCTCATATTTCATACATAATCAGTGATGATCAAAATTCAGTCAATCACCCAATTTATTCAGTGGACATAGGTATGGGATCATGTATACTTCAAATCGATGACACTCTTTCAGAATCATTATTACTTAAGAAGCCCATTGTGCAACCAACAAAAATAGGTGAGAATGATTTGTGGACAATGTTTTTTGATGGGGCATGTACAAGAGAATCAACTGGAGCAGGCATAGTCATTATTTCCCCATTGTAGGAAACCACTCATTTGTCTTTTAAGCTTGCTTTTAAATAAACTAACAACATTGCAGAGTAAGAGGCATTTCTCCTAGGATTAAATGCAGCTAAAGAGATGAAGATTTAGAGACCACAGGTATTTGCAGATGAAGACCTAATAATTCAGCAAGTAAACGAATCCTTCCAGACCAAACATGTTAGGCTGAAAGCCTATAGAGATGAATTTTTGACAGTGATTCATGCTTTTACAGATTTCAAGATTACCCATGTTCCTAGAGCCATGAATGAATTAGTTGATTCATTGGTTGTTTCATCCTACTCTTTTATACCTCCATTACCTCCTAAATTAAACTATGAAGTCCAAGTAAAGTATAGGCCATCACTCCCTGATAATGTAAAGTTTTGGAAGGTTTTTGAATATGATGTTGAACTCACCAGATTCCTTGTAGTAATGGATGATTTTGTAGATTTGTAGATTGATTTGGAGAATGAACATGATGAAGAAGCTGAGAATCCAAAGCTAAAAAGTAAAATTGGAGCACGTGAAATTGTTCAATTGTCCACTAACATAATTCCTAAAGGATTGGTCCCTTTAGAAAATCTTTTTGATAATAATGATGTAGCTGTCAAATTGGAAAAGAAGGAAGAAGACTTAGATGTCTTCCATTTTAATGTAGCTAGTGAACAAGATCCTAAATATGTCAACTTAGCTTCTCATCTGTCTAAAGAACAAAAGGATGATTATGGTGAGTTGTTAAAAGAATTTGCTGATATCTTTGCTTGGCAATATAGTGACTAGAGAACATTCAACATTGAGATAATTCAACACAAGATTCCTTTAAATAAAGATACTAAACCATTTAGGAAGAAGCTTAGATATTTTAGTCCTATGTTGATGCCTACCATGGAAAAAGAGATCAAGAAATTATTGGATGCTAAAATTATTATACCTCTTAGATACTCAGATTGGATTGCTAACCTTGTACCTATCAGAAAGAAAAATGGAGAGATCAAATTCTGTGGATTTCAGAAATTTAAACAAGTGTTTTAGGAAAGACAACTACCCACTGCCCAAGATCGAACACATTTTACAAAAGGTGTCAGGGTCAAGTGTGATGTCCTTTATTGATGGATTCTCCAGATACAATCAGATTGTTTTCCATCCTGATGATAGAGAAAATACTTCCTTTACCACTCCATGGGGCACTTTCATGTATGAAAAGATGCCTTTCGGATTGATGAATGATGAAGCTAGTTTCCAAAGAGTGATGGACATCGTATTCATTGGAGAGAAAGAAAAATTTGTTCTGATATATCTTGATTACATAACTATTTTTCCAAGCAGCCATGAAGATCAATTGCATCATTTGAGGAAGGCATTCCTAAAATGCAGGAGGTATGGCATTTCTCTAAATCCTAAGAAATCTAATTTTGCACTTAAACAAGGGAAATTACTTGGACATATTGTTACAGCTGATGGGGTAAGGATTGATTCAGAAAGAGTAGAAGCCATTAAAAAATTGTCACTTCCTAGATCAAAAAAGGATATTCAGTCTTTCCTTGGAACTATAAACTTTATCAGGAGATTTATAGCAAACTTTGCAGAACTTACAAATCACATTACTTGTATGTTAAGAAATAATTCTGAAGTAAGATGGAATGAAGAAACTAAACACTCTTTCAATGCTATGAAAGAATCCATTATAATAACCCCTATTTTAAAGGGTCCTAAATTAGACAAGGAGTTTTATATATTTTCATTTGCTTCAAAAGATACAATTGCAGTTGTACTATTGCAGAGAAATGTTGATGATCAGGAGTAGCCAGTTGCCTTCTTCAGTAAAGTCTTGAGAGATGGTGAAGTAAAGTATGAACCATTGGAAAAACAAGCATATGCACTCATCAAGTCATTAAAATCCTTCAGGATTTACATTCTTCAAGCCAAGGTAATAGCTTATGTACCTTCAAGCTCAATTAAAGATGTGCTTATACAACCTGACATAGATGGAAAAAGGAGTAAGTGGATAACAAAGTTAATTGAATTTTATGTCGAGATCAAGCCAACAAAACTTGTGAAAGGTCAAGGCCTTAACAAGCTCATTGCAGAAGAAAATTGTAAGTTGCTTGAGATAACTTTTGTGGGTATAAATACAGAAGACATTCAGGTTTCAGAAGATAGAGGTAGTGATAATTTGCAGGTTTCTCCTCACCTAGATGACTCTGAATGGTACAGTCACATTATTTATTTTCTGTATAATTTATCAGTTCCTTCAGATTTGACAAAAACACAAGGGAGAGCTTTAAAGCTCAAAGCCATAAATTTCTGCATTAATGACAACTTATTGTTTTGGAAAAATCCAACAGGGATACTCTTGAGGTGCATAAACCAAGAGGAATCAGCTAAAATCATGACTAAATTTCATAATAGTTAGTGTGGAGGACATCATTATTGGAAGACTACTTCTCATAAAATCCTAAGAGTTGGTTACTATTGGCCATCCCTATTTTCAGATGTGTGTAAATTTGTGAAAACATGTGACAAGTGCCAAAGGTTTGCAGGCAAGAAACAACTAAAATCTCTTCCCCTCAAACCTGTTGTGGTCACGGGTCCTTTTCAGCAATTGGGTTTGGACTTCATAGGTGAGATTCATCCACCTTCTAGAAATTAGAATGAATGAATCCTTGTGGCTACTGATTATTTTACCAAATGGATCGAGGCCATTCCTACAAGAAATGCCAATCACACTGTCATCATTAATTTTCTACAAGAAAACATATTCTCCAGATTTGGCTTCCCTAAGAGAATAGTCATAGACAATGTTGCTGCGTTTAATGATAAACACTTGGTAAAATTATGTGAAGAAATGGGAATTCATCTAGTGCATTCTACTTCTTACTATCCACAAGGAAATGGCTTAGTTGAATCATCAAATAAGAGTTTAGTCAAAATTATAAAGAAGTTGCTTGAACAAAATACCAAAGGCTAGGATTCCAAGTTGAATTTTTTTTTGTGGGCTGACAGAGCTACAAATAAAAATTCAATTGGCACATCCCCTTTCCAGTTGGTATATGGCACTGAAGCCATCTTTCCTGCTCAACTTTCACTACCAGTTGCAAAATTTTTACAAGAAGCTGAATTTGAGCCAAATGATCTAACTAGGAGGATCCAAAATTTGGTAGAGTTGCAGCAAGACAGAGAGCAACTTCTAGAAAAGATAGAGTTACACCAAAGGAATTTGAAAGAAATATTTGACATAAAAGTTAATAAAAATATTGTCAAGGCAGGGGGTCTGGTTCTGAAATGGGATGCATCAAGATAGGAAAAGGAAAAACATGGAAAGTTTGATGCACTTTGTATAGGTCCATTTTTCCTAGCATCAGCTCAGTAGAACAATACTTTTGTCCTCCAAGATCTTGCAGGTGAAGAAATATCAGGTGGCTCATTCGATGGGCACTTTTTGAAACTCTACTTTTCATGAGGCTTTCTTTAAAGCTTGCTTATTTGTACATATCCTTTTCAGTTTTGTTTTTATTTTTTTTTCATCAATAACTCCATGCCCAATGGAATAATGAGTAAAATTAGTTTTGATTTTCAGTTGTAAATAAGGCTACTGAGTCAAACTAGGTTCTTGGAAACCTCACAGGGAGGTCTCCATCCCAGTTGGAGACAAATGTTATCTCCCAAAATGAATCAGACAATTTGTTCCTTTTTGTAGGTGATAGCATGGTCATAAATTAGGGTCCTATATAATTTTTTAGAATTTATAAGTGTCAAAGTATAGGATTTAAGATGTTATCCTAGAAATAAATCGATCATCAAAAGGTCTTTTCAAAAAATCAAGAAAAATCTTTAAAATAGCTAACATCTATTTTGAAGTTGAAGTTAG
>JASDQU010683882.1:40846-55846 GCA_032191745.1 Picea mariana | reverse complement strand
AACTTCTAGAAAAGATAGAGTTACACCAAAGGAATTTGAAAGAAATATTTGACATAAAAGTTAATAAAAATATTGTCAAGGCAGGGGGTCTGGTTCTGAAATGGGATGCATCAAGATAGGAAAAGGAAAAACATGGAAAGTTTGATGCACTTTGTATAGGTCCATTTTTCCTAGCATCAGCTCAGTAGAACAATACTTTTGTCCTCCAAGATCTTGCAGGTGAAGAAATATCAGGTGGCTCATTCGATGGGCACTTTTTGAAACTCTACTTTTCATGAGGCTTTCTTTAAAGCTTGCTTATTTGTACATATCCTTTTCAGTTTTGTTTTTATTTTTTTTTCATCAATAACTCCATGCCCAATGGAATAATGAGTAAAATTAGTTTTGATTTTCAGTTGTAAATAAGGCTACTGAGTCAAACTAGGTTCTTGGAAACCTCACAGGGAGGTCTCCATCCCAGTTGGAGACAAATGTTATCTCCCAAAATGAATCAGACAATTTGTTCCTTTTTGTAGGTGATAGCATGGTCATAAATTAGGGTCCTATATAATTTTTTAGAATTTATAAGTGTCAAAGTATAGGATTTAAGATGTTATCCTAGAAATAAATCGATCATCAAAAGGTCTTTTCAAAAAATCAAGAAAAATCTTTAAAATAGCTAACATCTATTTTGAAGTTGAAGTTAGYTGGTGAAAGCCTCATGTTTCAACGGCTAAAGTGTACTCTCAATAACAAGCAAGCTAGTGAAAGTGTTAACACAGTTTTTCCTCTAATGACTCAAGAAACCCAAAAAGGATATGTCGAACACACGTCATAYGATCATCATGGAGAGTTAATGGATGCAAATGAGTGGTGACACCTTTTCATCACATTCTAGTAAAACATCATGATAGATTGCRCTCACGAATTTCGTGGGGTAGAGATAGAAGGGTTTGAAGATGTGACACACTCTTAATCATCATTGCAACTAGAGGATAAAGTACCAGTTATCTGATGACTTCAAATCAAATCACCATTTCCTATTTCAAACTCACAGTGTTCAAAAAATTCTATTATGGGGTTCCATATTTCATTGATAACACAGGGTCATTTTCACCAGCGTCATCCCTTTCCTTATTAAGAAGTTTATTATTTCAACCATGTACAAATTAGTTGGTGATTAAGTTGTAGATGTCAAGGAAGAAAGGAGGACTAATTCTGAGGAAAGAATTAGACAATTTATCTTTTTTATAGTCTTATCCAGAGGTGCAGATGCGTTTCTCAGATGCGGGTTGTATGACATATGTGGAAAGGTTGTAGGGAGGCTATCACCAGGTGATAACAAAGATTTTTTCAAAGTCATATGATGGAATCAAAGCTACAGTGGGCTCTCTGGAACTGACAGTTGATGAAGCTGCCATCGCTTCAGCAACTGGCTTACCCAGAATAGACCAAAATTGGTTTAAAACAACAATGACCAAGAATTTGGATTTTAGATCATACCTAAAGACAAAATTCCGAAGTATAACCTAGAAGAAAAGTATCCTTGTTTCTTACCTTGAAGATAAATGGCAAGATCTATTCAAAGGCATTTAGTTATACTTAGCCTCAGAGGGTAGGTATGACAAGTTAATGTTATATCATTTTGGACTCCTAGATCACTTCAGAGGGAAGGTCCTTCTAAATTTTCCTTTCTTTCTTCATAGAAGCCTAACCAAGGTGTGTAATAAGATCAGAGTTGAAACATTCATCATCAAAAATGCCCTTTGTAATTATGGCCTGATTAAAATGATCATCTTGGAAGAACTGAAATAGAGATAAAGAACGCGGCATCACTTTCTCTTCTAGGAAGGTTTTGAGACCCAAAATCAACCTATAAATGAAAAGAAAAAAGAAAGAAAGAAGCATTCAACTCCTCAGAGTAGCTCAAGGAGAAGGAGATCTCTCCCAAAGCCACCAGAAGACAAAAATTCTAGCATAAAGCCCTAGAAAGCTAAAAAGAAACTAGATTTTGAAACAAACTCAGAGCAATCCACAGTAAAAAGGACAAATTCTCTAAATCTTCCATACATAGATTCAGACACAAAACCAGAAAAGGAAGATGAAATTCCAACCATCAAAATTCCAGAACACGCCATGGAACCTGCACAGGATTTTGAAGTTTTTACTTCTAAATATGAAGGTGAAACCTCAAGAAATAAGAAATCACAAAAGATTACAGAGTTGAGAGAGATAATAGCACAGCAGGAGATTCTAGAAAGGGTGATAAAGGCAAGATATAAATCTTTGTTAGAGAATTTTGCAAAGACCAATGCAGCTTTTGAGAAGCTGGCACGTGAAAGTATAAAGGATAAGAAGAAGAAGAAAAAGATTACAAAGGATTATAATAGCTTATGGTGGTTAACTAAGTGTCTGAAGAGGAAAATCAAAAAGTTGAAGGAAAAAATTACCACACATCTAGATTTACAAGTGCTAGCACAGGTTGCTGTAAATTTGCAAGGAGATCAATCAAATAAAAAATGAAATTTTATGGAACAACAGTTTTGAATACAAAAGGTTTTCGTTTTTTATTAAAACAGAGCTTTCACCAGCACATAAGGCACAATTATAATCAATTAGTTGTTGAAAAGTAGAGATTTCATAAGCTAATTAGCAAATCCTAAGGAAAAATAGTTGGTGAAGCCGAAGAATAGGAATTTTGAATATTTGAGCTTGAACAGAGCGATTTTTGGGTGATTCAAAGGATCAAAGAGCATCAAAAATATTAATCACCAAATCATAAAATATTCGTGGAGATTTTATAGGTGAATGCTTAGTTGGTTAGCTAAATCTTTGTTCATAGTTGTTGAAAGTTTTCCAACTACTGAAGACATGTGTCCTTTCCTCCATGAAACATCATATACATAGCATTGATGAAGATCAGATGTTGAAGAAAAACTTTGAAGACAGTTCAATTCATAGGAACTAGTTCTTAATTATCCTATTGTATTTAGTTTTGTTTTTTGTTTTCTATATTTAGAAATCCAGATCCATTTTTCAAGGATCTAAGATCTATTGTAAAGGTTATAAATACTTATCATTTTGATAAAGTAAAGGTTCGATTTCAGATAGTAGGAAATACTATATTGTAAACAGACCTTCCATATGATAATACAAATCACAGTTTTCTCTCTCTATTGATGTCACATTCTCATATTTCCTTCTGTACTCTTATTCAAGTTTTTCAATTGTAGAATGACCGTCATCTCATTGGTTAGCTCATAACTTGATTAATATTTTCTTCTCATTGTTTATTAAACCCTACATTTGTATTTGGTTTATAAGCATTGTTTTCTCACCCACTTTAAAGCTATCATCTGATTATTGATCCTTGAGAGAATTGTTTCATTTGATTCTCATTTTGACTGTCTAAATACCATAACTATAATTGAGTTATACCATTGATCCACTCATACAAAATACAAAAAACAAGTTTACCTTAAGTTACCAAGCATCTTTTACCCACAACCTCAAAGAGTTTCTTGGAGTGATAACACTTGCCACCTACTATTAGATTTCACAATGTGTTCCATCTATCTTTGTTAAAKATATGTGTTTATGATTTTAATCATGTTATTGACTATATTATGATASAGGTGGAACTAGAGGGAGAATTCCATCCCAAACCTCAATACATCYTGGATAGAGAGAAAATTTTCTATGGAACTGAGTCTTCATGTTTTTCAAGGTGCAATGGAATAAATTTGGAGAATATGAGGCTACTTGGGAACTAGAAGATTCCATGATAATGGCATACCCATTTTGTTTTATGTATAAATTGTAGATATTGTGTTTTAAACACTGAGGATGGTGTTTCTTTAAGGGGGAGGGGAATGTAATACCCATTATTCTCCCATGATGATGTAGTGCCCCACCTCAGTGGGTACTGCTTGGCCTCCCGATCGATGGATCTTTCACAGGACTTGCCAAGAATAGTCCTTCTGATCCTCAATAGACCCCAATTTCAAGTATAACATACAAAGGTCTTATTTTTGTACTCACGCAAAATGATTTCAGGTAGAAGATTTCTCTCACTTGACCACCGGATGTGACCAAGCCACTACCAATTCTCCTGATTCCCAATTTGGTGAATTGATACTCCAACGGGTGATATCTCCTCCCCTCCGGACCCTTTCAATGCGACGTCAGGCTATGACCTGGGGCCTAACTACTGAGTGCTTCAGGACTTGTCTCTTCACATCTTCAAAATAAATCCTGCCTCTCTTTTCCCAAAGTCCAAGCCTCAAATTCTTCTTGTGTCGAATCGATGGTCTACATCTCCCCGCAACCAACTACTCAGATCACCTTTCGCACTTCGTGAAGTTGACACTCCACTCCTCGCGATTTTCCCAAATCCTGAAGTCTCCTCCCTTGATTAGACGGTTGTCGATGAATCAAGATTTTCCCCCCGAGGGGATCTTCACTGTTCATTCAATGCTTCTTTGTTAACTCTTTCTTCTGGAAGAGTTCTATACCACTAATTCTACTGAGCTTCAACTCTTTCATGAATGAAAATTCTATATCCCTCCTTAGAGTATTTCGAAGGTTCAACCCTTAGGAAATTTTCTAAGTGATTTTCTACCACTAGTCTACAATACTGCTCTGCCTCTTGAGCTTTGTGAAATTTGAGGGTGACTCAAACTCTCGATTTCCTTCCTGAGAAATTGTGAAATCTCTATCCTTCTTGAGCTTAATATTTACTTCAAACTAAAAAATTCTCTAGTTTTCATCCCACGCATACCTTGTGGACTTCTCCAAACGTCCTCTACCTCTCAGAAAAATATACCCATCTCTTTGCACTCCTTACAACAGAGAATGTTCCAACCTTTCCTAGGATAAATGAGTCCAACAAATGACTAGGCCTATATACCTATTGCGTAGTTGTTTTCACACCTTCCACTCCTATGGATATTAAAAACCCGGTATCCCTCCTAATATTTTCTAAGATTAACTCAAAGATCCATCAACGCACTCCTTCCGGACTAACACTACACTCCTTGCAAATTCTCTCACGAAGAGAAACAATTTAAACTTATTGTTTCCTCATAAATTCATTCACTCAACATTCATAATCATAAAAAAAACAAATAACAGAGACTAAAAACAGACAATAACCATACCATTCATAATATGAACATAGTGAACACAACACACCATGAATTTGGATCAAATCCTTCTCTGTTATATTAAGTTGAGTTCTCTGTATGAAAGGGTTTCCAACAAACTTCTACAATACTCTCGCCAATATATCTATCTTCTCTTTCTACTTCTTACTTGAATAATAAAATCGAACATATAGTTTTACATATTATTTTACAAAGAGGAGTTCATCGAGCTTTTTACCTCCAAACATCTAAGTGATATCCTATCAAATTAATACTATTAACTACTAAGGCCTCATATATTAAATTATAGATCGACAGAAAAGATAAAAAATCTACAGATATGTACTGTCCATAAATACATTGATAGAATTAAAGTCCTCCTCGATATTGTATTAAGGGTTCGCCTTATTTTTCTTTTAATTATACTTTAATTACATTCACATCAAAACTTTTAAATGTTCCACATCCTTCAATCTTTTGGTTTCTTCAAAATTTGCATTGGCTGTTGATTTTTCCTCCTCAAGCACCTTTGGTATGGATGCTCCTGCATTATACTCCTTTGGACAAGAAATCATGGACTTATGTCCATGATCTCCTACACTATCCTTTAGTGTTTATGGATATTGGCTTCACTAATCCAACTGGTATCCTCCATGGGGTGTCCTTTCCACTTTACCAAATACTCATAGTAGGTCTTTCTTCTGGTCCTCTTACTAGCCCTTTGATCAATAATCTTCTCCATCTATGGATTTTCTGTTATAGGCATATATTTTTTCCACTGAACCTCTTGCTAATATTTGGATCCTCCTGCCTCATATTCCATGTAAAGATATAGGTCAGCGATGTTTAATATGGGTGATATTCCCACACCATCTGACAGCTCTAATTCATAAGCATTAGCCTCAAACTTTCTAAAGATTTTGCATGGCCCAATCTTTTTCATCTTCAATTTGTTTTATGTTCCTCTTGGGAATATCTCCTTTATGAGATGCACTAAAACTAAGTCTCCCACTTCAAATTGAAGTTCTCTTCTGTGCTGATAAACTCTACGCTTATACTCTTGGCTAGATTTCTACAATTGTTCCCTGATTTGGCTATGGAGCTTCTGCATTTCTACAGCGAAATCCTCTGCTCCAACACTCCTGAACTCACTTTGTTCTATGTCTCTCAACTCAGACACTCGTGTTGGCTTCATTCCATATAGAATTTGGAATGGTCTCCTTCCATTTCTTCTATTTAGTGAATCATTGTAAGCAAATTATGCTTGTGGTGGAATCTGATCCCACTGAGTACGGTGTTCAGTGACTAGACTCCTCAACAAATTTCCCAAGATCTTATTCACTACCTTAGTCTGTCCATATAAGGATGATAAGTTGAGATGAAGGATGAGTCTACCCCCAACTTCTTCCATAGTCTTCTCCAAAAATTTCCAACAAACTTGGTGTCTCTGTCTGATACAATGTGCTTTGGCAGTCCATGAAGTCTAACAACTTCTTTAAGAAAACAAATTGTGATGTGTGTTGCATCATTTGTGTTTTGCATGCAATAAAGTGTGCCAGTTTTGAAAATATGTACACTACCATGAATATGAAATCCTAACCTCTTTGGGTTCTCGGTAATCCCAATACAAATTACATACTTATTGTATCCTAAGGCCTCTTTGGTATTGGAAATGGTTGATACAATCTCATGTTCTGTATTTTGCCTTTAGCATGTTGGCAAATTATGCACCTATTAACAAACCTTTTTAATTTTGTTCTCATATATGTCCAATAATACAAACATTTCAACTGTGCAAATGTTTTTTCATGGCCAAAATGTCTAGCCAATCCTCCACTATGCTTCTCTTTTAGAAGATTGTCCCTCATGGAACACTTTGGAATACATAGTTGATTTCCCTTAAACAACAACCCATATTGAATCAAGTATTATGTCCCCTGGCTTCTATATCTCAAGAAATGATTCATGCATGCTTCATATGCTTCCTTGAAATATGAATCATCATTGTACATTTCCTTAAGGTGTTAAAACCCCAAGGTCTTCACCCGAAATTCCTACAAAATTAAACATCTCCTACTTAATGCATCATCAACCTTGTTAGCATTTCCAAAGATATGTTTAGTTACAAAAGTAAAATTCTTCATAAATTTAATCCATTTGGCATGTCTTTGATTCAATTTTTCTTGTCGAGTTATGAATTGTAAGGCTTGGTTATCATTATACAAAACAAACTCTTTAGGAATCAAGTAGTGTCTCCATTTCTTTAAAGATTGTATTACTTCATAAAAAAAATTGTCATATGTGGAGTACTTCTTATTTGTATCATTCAACTTCTCACTGAAATAAGAAATATGTATGCTATATTGACTTAAGACAACTCCAATTGTAGCTCGACTTGCATCACACCTTACTTGAAATGTCTTACCAAAGTCTGGAAAAACTAGAATTGGTTGTCCGGTTATCTTCTCCTTTAACAATCTGAATCTCTTCTATGTTTCTTCTGTCCAATTAACATACTTATGTCTCTTATTGACTGTATCTAAAATTGGTTCACATATCCCACTGAAATTCTTGATACACTTCTTATAGAAACTGGCTAAACCATGGAATTTTCTCACCTCAAAGATGTTTCTCGGTCATGGCCATTCTCTTATTGTTTTTACCTTCTCAGGATCCATCTTCAGCTCATTGACCAAAATTACAAACCCCAAATAAATGATTTTTGTCTACATGAAAGAAGATTTCTTCAAGTTTATCAACAACTTTTCCTACTGCAACCTCCTCCTCACTAAAGTCGAATTTCTCAGATGCTCTTCCCTAGTCTTGCTGAAGATCAGTATATCATCAAGATACACAATCACAAACTTGCCAATGAAATCTTTTAGCACTTCATTCATCAATATCATAAATTTACTTGGAGAATTTGTTAACCCAAATGGAATGACGAGCCATTCATGCAACCCTTCATTTGTCTTGAAATTTTTTTTCCACTCATCATCTTCCCTCCTTCTTATCTGGTGATCTCCACTCCTTAAGTCAATCTTGGAAAAAAAAATGCTCCACTCAAGCAATCCATTAAGTCATCCATTCTCGATAAAGGAAATTTGTACCTGATGGTGATTTTTTTGATAGCTCTTGAGTCCATGCACATTATCCATCCTCCATATTTCTTTAGACTTAGTACTATTGGTACTACACATGGACTCAAGATTTCCCTTATCAAACCTTTATCCATCAAATATTGAACTTTCTTGACCTCTTCATTCTCTTGAGGTGTCAACCTAAATGCATATTTTTTGGGTAAACTTGCTCCTGGTATAACGTATATATGATGGCTTATACTCCTTATAGGTGGAGATGAGAAAGTCAACTCATCCACAACTATATCAACAAAATTCTCTAGTAGTTCCTAAATTCCTTCAGGAAAATCCTCCATCGAAGTATTTGTCAAAATGAACTTTGGTTTCCTTACTACAGTAAACTGCAGTTCTTGTTCTTTCTTGACTTCATTTAGGAGTTCCTTACCACTCATGAGAAGTATGCTTCTATTGGCTTCTTCCTTTACTTTCTTGTCTCCAATAGGAAGAAACATGTGTGTCCTACCATTATTTTCCAAAGTATAGGTGTTCTTCCTTCAATCATGAATGCCATTTATATCATATTTCCATGGCCTTCCCAACAAAAAATGACAAACATCCCTAGGAATTACATCACACAATATATCATCCATATATCTTCCTATATTGAATTCAACTTGCCATTGTTTAGTAACCATTACCTGGTGTCCTTTTTCCAACCATGAAACTCTATATGGGTTGGGATGTGCAACCGTTTCCAGCTCTAACTTATCCACCATCTTCATGGATACTAGATTGTCAGTTCTCCCACTGTTGATTATCACTTTGGAGACCATTTCCTTGGCCTTGCAAGCCATCCTAAATAATTTGTTCCTCTAGATTGGTTTCTCCACTTCCTCCTCTGGTTTCAAGAGAAATTTTCTCATCATCAAAGACCTTCCACTTTCCACACCTTCTGCTTCAACATTTCTCTTTTGATCTTCTGAAATGTGAACCTGGCCTCCTCCTTCTTTCTTCCTTTCAAGGCATTCCCAATACATGTGTCCTACCTTTCCATAGGAAAAACACATTACTTCACCTCTTGATCTAGATTTTATGAGCAAAACGAAATGACTACAGATTATTAACTGTTGCTTAACACAAAATAACATAGATACAGTAAAATTGATATTTATATTTACAATATGGGGGAAACAAGGGTATTACAATCCCCTCCCCCTTAAAGGAACATTTTCCTCGATGTTCTACCTACGGATGTTCTCTTTATGTGCAGAAGTAAGCAAAAATGGGCATGCTTGTTTCATGAAATCCTCCTTATCCCATGCAGCTTCACATGGACCAAAGTTTTTCCACCACACCTTGACTGATGCAATGGTTTTGTTCCTTAAATGGATTTCCTTGCTATTTATTATGCATTGTGGCACTGGTAGGAATTGTTCCTCTGGTTCCACCTGAATCATAGACCAATCAATTTTATGATTAGAATTGTCTACATATTTCTTCAGTAACAAAACATGGAAAACATCATGTTCTTTCACTATGGGAGGAAGTGCTATTCTATATGATACAAGTCCCACTTTATCCAAAATTTCAAAATTTACACAATACCAAGGTGCTAGCTTGGCACAAGCTCCCATTCTCAAGGAAATTATTCTGGGTCTAACTCAGAGATACACATGATCCCTTGCTTTCAACTCTCTAGAAGTCATTTTTGTGTTTCCATATATTTTATGTTTATCCTGAGCTATTTTCAGATTCTATTTTACCTAAACTATTTTATCTAAACTACTAGGTTATTCCAACTGATTGGAATATTGTATTGTCTACCGTAGAGGGCCTCAAAAGGGCTCATTTTCAATGACTCTTGATAGCCATTGTTATAAGAAAACTCTACCAGTGGTATTTAGTATTCCTTCCCATTTCATGGGTTGATGCATTACATGCATCCTTAATATGGCCTCTAAAACTTGGTTTACCGTATCTATCTTCCCATCAATTTGTAGGTGATAGGTTGTACTAAATAGCAAATTAGTTTCAAAACTAGAAAGAAGAGATTTCCTAAAATTTGAAGTAAATTTTGTATCTCTGTCAAATGCAATTTCCTTAGGCATGCCATGCAGTCTAAATATTTATTTCATGAAAACACTAGAAATATCTATTTCCTTGCAATTTGATTTGATGGGAATAAAGTGAGCATTCTTGTGTAGTTTTCCACAACAACCATGATGGAATCATTATGTTTGGTTGATTTTGGTAACCCTATGATGAAATCCATGTATATGGTTTCCCATTTCCAATTTGGGATTGGTAGGGGCTGCAATAGCCCTATTGGATTCCGGTCCTCTACCTTAACCTACTGACATTCTAGATATTTAGCTAAGTAACTAGCTATGTCCTTTTTTAGTTTGGGCCAATAAAATAGTTTCCTAGTGGATGTGATCATTTTTTGATAACCAGGATGTTTGGTATATGGTCTTTTGTGTATTTCATCCATTATGAAACTCTTCAAGTTGTCACAATTTAGAATATTGATGCAAGAGCATCGCTCCACCTCAGCAAATGTGCCATCATGCAAACACGCAATGGAGAAAGGGAGAGGCATCGACCCTCCCATTTTTAAAATTTGAAATCTGATCCTATACAGGCTTCGTGTTGTAAGGATGGTAAATGCCAGGCCATGCCTTTGTACATGTAGTGGATAGGGTTGCCTTAAATGTTTACCTGTTATAGGTCCAGATCGTAGTTAGGTCTAGATAAACATTTATGGAATGTAGCCATAGGAGTATGGTGTCGTAAGTTAGATAGCGATAGCACCAAGGTGGTGGTGAGGATAAGATCGTGGAGCCCTCTCTTTGTTCTAGTTTTTGTAAACATCTATATAGACACACAGAGATAATAGAAGAGCAGTTTTTACTGCACATGGTGTGTTTGTATGTTTGTGTTTATTTTTATGTTTTTATCTTGTTCATGTTGTGAATGCATCGACTAATGAAGTATTGAATGAGTTTCAATTGTTTCTCTCATTTTGAGTTTCTGAGTGCAAGGTGTACACACAGTCTGCAAAGAGTGTGTTGACATTGGTGATTTAACCTCAGGAAAATCTCAGGAGAGATATCATTGAAGAACTCTTTGTTGAGTTTAGAGAGGACCAAAGTTACTGAGAATGTTGTAAATCTCTACCAGGCAGGCATCGAGTGGGTGCATGTGTGCACTAAGGGAATTCTGTGTTGAGTTCAGGAAGAAACAAAKTTAMTGAATACTTTGTAAGAAGCATATCTACAAGGTGTGCATCGAGAAAGGATAATTCTAGTAGGAAAAGAATAATTTACTTCCAATAAATCCTTCAGATACAAGTTTGACGAAATCCCATAAATGCAAGGAGTGCATGGGAGATGGAAACCTTCAAAGGGGAGAAKCTCAAAAGAGATAACTCAAATATTGCATAGGGGACAGACTTATTCTAAGTCCAAAATCTTAGAAGAGATAATTCTTGAAAGAGAGTAATTGAGACCCAAGATAGTCAGGTTTGCAAGAGAAATTTCAAAGGTCGAAAACCTTTCAATATTGATGAAATCTTCCAAGTCGGAAGAAATCAAAAGATCAGGAGGAGGAGACAACAACCATCTGATTGATTGTGGAGAGGAGCCTGGACCGTTAGATCAACATCCAATGAATAGAAGAATCTCATAGGAGAAGAACAGATCCCATCCACTGGATCAAAGCACAGAGGATCAACAATCGTTGGATTCGGACAGAGGCGCACAAGCCTTAACACTTTGCACACACACAGGAGAGAAAACTTGATAAAAGTCCCAAAGTCCCAAAGTCATTTGGGACTATCCATCATTTGGGAGGAGGCATGGCGGGAATCCATTAAGTTTGGGTGAAGATGCTATGGGAGAAATGAGTGCACAAAGAATTTGAAACTTATGAAGCCCGAAGCCAGAAGGGCCGAAATGAATCTAGATCATTGGATTCAAAGAGAATATGTGTCAATGGGTCATGAGAACCAGAAGGAGGCAGAGGTGTAAATATGAAACACCAAAAGGCCAAAAATCCAAAGAGACGAGATTGGATGATCTATAGAGAGGACACTTGTCACTAGATCATGAGCTCCAGGGAAATCTACATTGGAGTTTCAGTTTGAGAATTAAAATTGCCAAATTGCAAATGCCTGAAGAGAATATGAGTCATCATATCTAGAAAGGGGATGTGTGGTGAAATATTGTGAATTCTGGGAGAAGTCACTCTGGGAGAACATGAAGGAGAAAGGTTTGTCTAAGCAAATGATAGTTTTCGATCAAGAAGAGGATATGTGTCACCATATCATGAACTTCAGAGAATCGTACTCTAGGGTTTTTGTGAAGTAGTGTTTTAGAATATCCTGAAGCATCAAAGGATGAAATGATTAAGGGTCATTGATCCTAAAGGAAGAACATGGGTCATTGATATGAGATGGGACACATGGAGGACGAAGAGTCACTCTACTAGAAAACCATTAAATAGTCATTGGATCAAGAGAGGACAAGTGTTAGAAGATCTATCACTCCGGAATGTTTCACTTCATAGGTTTGTGGTTGTTGATATTTGAAATCGTCGAAGGCCAAATTCAAGAAAATGACAAGATCCGTCGATGTGAAGGTGCACATGTGGCATCAAATCTGAGACTCCGAAGGAAAGTAGAGGAGGAAAGGTCTGAAGACCCAAAGGATGTCACAGGACTGTAGATTTGAGTTGAAAGGTCAAACATTTGAGGTAGAAGTAGGGTCATTGATTCAGCAGGATAGTTTCCAGCAGATCGTTAACTCCGAAAGATTGAAGTATAGAGGAAAGTGAAGTTGAGGTTTCAAACACCCAAAGTCTAGAATCGAAAAGAGATCTAGTCCGTAGATTTGGAGAGGGAAGATATGAATCATCAATCCAGAGGTACCTCCAAGAGCAGGAGATCGACAATCCCACATCATTTTGGGGATTGAAGCTGCATGAGTTTTAACATAAGTCATGAGGTCATGTGAGGACATCATCGAAGTTCACATGAAATGGAGGAGCTTATCAAAGGGAGCTTGTGGAGGTTGAGAATCGAGATTCCAAAATGCCAGAATAGAGCAGGCCACAATTGGAACCACGATATTTGCAAATGGATACATGACAGCACGAGGAGGATTGTATGGTGAAAAGTGGGTTGGTTTGAAACCACTCTTACATGTGCCTGCAATCACGCATTTATCACAAGGACATGACCTAGGGTCATATGAAGGAGGGGCTAATGCCAAAGGGTATTAAGCTTGAAATTAGTGTTTTGGGAGCGTGTGGAAATTATCCCACGAGTCTATCAGGAATTACACAAAGGGAACAAAGAGGGGCTTGTGTATATTTGATTTGGGTTCAACTAGGGGTCCAAAGAGTTAATTCAACTCAGAATAAGGAAATATCCAAAGACCAAGAGGTCACGTATTCCGAGGAGGGAATGGGGTCTGCATCGGGTGGTATCATAGTTGATTTTCGTCTATAGATTTCAAGCAAAAGAGAAAGAGGAGAAGGCCAGATTTTGTTTGAAAATAATAGACAAATGAGAGACAGTGAAAGGAGATGACCTGATAACATTAGGTGGTATCACAAACATGAGTTTTCCTATATACAACAGGTAAAAGGAAGGAAGAGTATTGATGCTCTGTGAGAAAGTTGTTGCATGCACACAACAACAACAAAATTTGAATAACCAGGTAAGCTGTAAGAGAAGATGGAGATGCTATTGGATGTAGAGTTATCCATAGGGTTTCTAGGAGGGAAGGTAGAAAGTGAAAATGGCTACTCAAGGCCATGGGTGTGGTCCAAGAGAAGACCRCAAGAAGAAGATAAATCCAGAGATGGATCTAAAGCTTAGTGAGATAAGAGCAAGGATTGAGTAGCTGACATTAAAAATGCAGTGAGATGCTAAAGTGCATTGGTTGTATGAGTGGCCCATGAAGAAGAAGGTGGAGTTTTCAKTCAAGTGATTGTTGTCCAAAGGAAAACAACATCTATTAAACAGATGTCTGAGGTATGTCAAAAACGTTAGTAACACARAGGAAGAAGTGGTTTACATCTATGAACAAAAAATTGGGAGACACCTCAGTGATGAGGAGGAGGTGAGATCAAATAAAGATCTCATAAAATGCCAGGAGAGAAAAGATGGATTTTCATATTTCTAGGTAGGCAATGAAATGAGATCATTGGAGAATCTCATATATTGTCAGGAGGACAATAGGGGAAATGCATACTGCTAGGTGGGCATAAATGGACTTTCAAGTTGTCAGGTGGGCAACAAAAAGAGATTAGTGGAAGGTCTCACATACTGCTAGAGGAGAAATGTTGAAAGTTCAAATTTCTAGGAGGGAAATGAAATGAGATCGGTTTATATCATTGGCTTCCAGGTGGGCATAAGAGAAATCCAAAATTGCTAGGTGGGAAGGGGGAAAGAGATGAGATCATCTGAAAGTCTCAAGAGCTCAGAAGTGAGTTCAGGTCAGTGAGGAGTAGTGATGAGTGAAGATTCATGTGGGTTTGCAGACCATGTGAATGAAGATGATGAGAAGCTAAATACTCTGACCATCGAGGAGGAGGATCATAGGATAATTATGATCATTGGGGGAATTTGTATATTCCTACTAGATAGTGCGGTTGAGGCAAGAGCATGTGTTGCATATGAAACATCAGAGGAAGGATATCCAGTGGTAACTATCATGATCAAGTAGTAGATATTAGAAGCTACCCAAGGAGAAGAATAAGGGGAGAACATATTTGAGAGGCTCACTCAATCG
>JASDQU010683882.1:6684-22990 GCA_032191745.1 Picea mariana | reverse complement strand
TTAAGTATAATCCAAAATAATTAATTAATAACTTGTAATCAATTTAAGGTTATATCATAATTAATGATAATTTAGCTAGTGTTTCAGATTATTTATGAAATTATTTACAGTAATAAGAAAAGGGTCATTACAAAATTCATCAATTATGGGAATGAGAAACTTATATTTAATAGTTATCTTGTTGAGCTCTTTATAATCTGGACACATAGACCATGATCCCACTTTCTTGAGTACCATTAGCATTGGTGAAAAGTAAGAACTTTGACTAGGTCTAATAATGTCAGCATCTAACATTTCTTCAACCATACACTCCATTTCACTCTTTTGGACATAAGGGTATTTGTAAGGCCTGATGTTAGGAGGAACACTCCCAAAAATTAGGTGAATATCATGATCATTATCTCAAGTGGGTGGAATACATCTGGGAATATCTTTAAATACTTTGGAATGCTTATCAATTATCCCTTGGAAATCTAGGGGAATGGATGTCTTAGATTTTTTAACATCTAGTGATCATAGTTTTATAATTACACCTTGATGCCCCTTTTTAAATAATTATTTCATGCCATTAGAGATTATCACCTTACTAGGTTTCCCTATGATACCCCTTAAATCAATTTACTTTCCTTCCAATGAAAATTCCATCAAAAGTTCTTGAAAATTAAAATCCATTGTTCCCAATTATTGTAACCATTGGACTCCTAGTATGACATCAACACCACCCATAGGTATATAAATCATTGGACTATTCATTACATATTCCCCCATAGTAAGATTGATCTTATGACATTTTCCTAAGCAATTGATAGTTCCTCGATTTTCAATCATTACTTGAAACTCTGGCACTGGATATATAAATAAATTTAGAGATTTGTCTAATTTATAGTGAATTAAATTATGAGTACTACCATAATCAATTAGGACTATTACCTTTTTCTTTTTGATATATCCTTTGATCTTGACATTTTGAGGAGTGTTAATTCCAACCAATGCATTACATGATATCTTGGGAGTCAACTCTTCAGAAGAAATATCTTCTACATTTTCATATTGAGATGGTTCTTGTTCTTCTTCCTCTCCAGAATATATGTAGAATAATTTCTTCTCACCACACTTATGTCCCCTACTTATTGTCACAATTAAAGCATAAACCTTTTTTCTTTTGTTTCCTCCAATTGTTGAGGTGTTTTAGAATAAGGAACATTATTCTCTCGATAGATGTTAGGAGTGGTCCTTCTAGTAGCCATAGCCACATTTTTACTTTCATCTTTTTTCGCCACCTTGAATGAATTCTCCGATGATTTGGGTTTCCAAAGGAGAAATTAATGTTGAATTTTATCTTTTAAATTTCCTATGAATACATCAATCAGGTGCTCATTTGGAATATATGTTACCTTTATATTCAATCTTTTGAAGTTCTGAATATGCTCTGCAACTAAACCCTTTTTCTTGAGATTTTGTTGACAAAGTGTCCTCAGACACGTAATTTTATTAATAAGGAAAAAGTGATTACAATCTGAAGTGAGAATTCATAATATACTCCTTAAACTCACTTGAAGAAGGAGCTAGTTTATATATCTCAACTCTAAACTAAAAACTAGGGGAAAAACCAATCACATAATTTACATAAAAGTTAGGTGTCCTTATCCTAAAAAACTAGAATAAATTAATTTCTAAGAACATTATACTAGAAAATACCTAGACTATAGAACTTTAGGATTATGAGGCTAACAATCCCCCCTTTAATCCAGAAGTTTATTTTTACAAAGACCAAGTTCATCTATGAACTCAATAAACTTTATTCTACCGAGAGGTTTGGTAAAAATACCTAAAGTTTGATCTTCAGACGAACATAACTGAGGCTTGATGATGTCTTTGATGATGAGTGATCTGATGAAGTGGTACTTGGTGTGAACATGTTTAGTATTTTAATGAAATACTAGATTCTTGGCCATCTTTATTGCTGACTAACTATCGATCAATAAGGTAGTTGGTAATTGTCAAGTTTCACCAAGATCTTGTAAAATTCTGTGTAGCCATACAATCTCACATGCTACTTCCAAAGTTGACATGTACTCTGCCTCTACTGAAGAATTGGAAACTGTTGTCTTCTTTTTACAATTCCAAGATAATGCTACTGAACCCATATTGATTAAATAACCTGAAGTGGATGTTCTGTCATCAATGTCACCTGCAAAATCAACATATGAATATCCAATAAGTGTAAGATTTTTGTTCCTTTTGTAGAGTAGACTAAAATCTTTTGTACCTTGAATGTATCTTAGTACCCTTTTTTCTAAATTCCAATGACTTTCCCTTGGTTCATGCATAAAACTTGAAAGTATACTGACTGAATATGAAAAATATGGTCGATTATTTGTCAGATAAATGAGACTTCCAACCAATTTCCTGTACTTTGTACTGTTTATCAATTCCCCCCCTTCATATTTTGAAAGTTTCAATTTTTTCTCCATGGGGGTGAGAGAAGGTTTACAATCTTCAATGCAAAACTTCTTTAACAATTTAGTGGCATACTTAGTTTCACTAAGGAATATTTGGTTAGTATGGTGAGAAACTTCAACTCCAAGATAATAATGAAATGTCCCTAGATTAGTCATTTTGAACCCTTCTTTAAGTTCTTCCTTAACCTGTTTGATGTGAACTTCATTATTTCCTATTATGATTAATTCATCAACATAGAGTACAAGTATCACCATGTGCTTATCTTGAATTTGAAAATATGATGTATCATCTGATTCACTTCGTTGAAAACCCACCTCTCATAGGTACTCATCCATTTTTGCATACCAAGCTCGAGGATCTTGTTTCAAACCATATAAATCCTTCACATGTTTGCAAACTTTATGTTCTTGTCCTTTTTCTTCAAAACCTTGTGGTTGAGTCATGAAAATATCTTCCTTTAGATCACCATTCAGGAAGGCACTTTTGAACTCCATTTAATGTAATTTCCAACCATTATGTGCATCCAAATTCATAACCATTATGATAGTGTTCCATTTAGCTGTGGGTGCAAACGTTTATTCATAATAAATTCCTTCCTATTGAGAAAAACCTTCTGCAACAATTTTTTCTTTGTACTTGTCAATTTTACCATTTGGATTGTACTTTACTCAATAAACCCATTTACAATTGATGGGCTTAACTTAACATCATGTGGAAAATCAACTAATGTCCAAGTCCTATTTGCAAGTATTGAATCATATTCATTAATCATTGGTTCCTTCTATTCTTTATGTTCAGTTTCTTCAGCAAAAGAGGTGGGTTCAATGGAAGCATGCGCAAAATTATCTTCTTCTCTTGAAGATTCCCTAGTTCTTGTTTTTCTCATTTCATTTGAATGAACATATTTGAGAAGTTTTTCGGCCCACTTTGGCTTCTTATGTTGAGGGGTTTGAGGATCTAAATCACCATTATTGTTGAAAAGAGGATTTAGAAAAAAAGAGGCTCTTATTTCATCTTAAATATCTGAGGTTGGAGAAGATACTTTTGAAGATTTAGTATCAGAAGAATCCTTTGACATTTCATTATCAGATGAATCAAAATAAATTTTTGATAAAGGGATGTTTTCTAGAGTAACAAAGTCTTTTTCAAGACAAAATGATTTCTTTGACTTGTTGAATTTACCTTCACCCTTAGTGTTTTTCTTCTCTAAATGACTAAGGAAATCGTTAATCTCATCTAAATGTTACTTTCAGTTTCATAAAAAATTATGTCTCTACTGACAATGAATTTTCCATCTGAAATCAATCTATACCCTTTCTTTTCATCAGAGTATATAATGAAGGTACACTTCATACTTCGGTTTTCTAATTTAGTCCTCTTTTCCTTAGGAACTAAAGCATAACATGTTGAGAAAAAAACCCTAAGATGATTTACCTTGGGTTTAAAACTGTACCAATATTCATAAGGTGTTTTTCCATCTAAAGTTGATGTAGGTGATTGATTTTTAAGATAAACTGCAGTATGGACTGCTTCAGCCCAATATTTTGTGCTCAACCCTTTAAACTAGATCATATATATAGCCATGCCGATGAGAGTCCTTTTCATCCTTTGATTAACTCCATTCTGTAGTGGAGTATAGGAGTTTTTCAGTTTCCTCTTAATTCCATTGTTTTGAAAATAATCATTGAATTCAATTGAAGTGAATTCACCTCCATTATCAGTTCTCAAAGAATCAACCTTTTCTCTAGTTTCATTTTCAACCATGTGTTGAAAAAATAAAAACTTTTCAAAAGATTTATACTTTTACATTAAAAAATATACCCATGTCATTCTAGTGTGGTCATCAATGAAAAATATAAAGTATTGACATCCACCGAAAAAATATTCCATTAGACCACATATATCACTATGAATCAATTCAAAATACTTTATTGCTCGCCATGAGCTGTTTGGAAAAGATTCTCACTTTTGCTTGCCTAAAATACAAGCTTCACACTTGGAATTTTATTTCTTGAAAGTTTGTAAACCCTTTACCAAATCTTGGGACTTAAGTTTCAACAAACTTTCAAAGTTTAAGTGACCAAATAAAAAATGCCATAATTTGAATGAAGACATTTTGGAATTCACTATGCTGCAACCTCTTCCTTTATTTGGATGACTTTCCCATTCATTCTTAGTAACTTCCCATCTTCATATCCAGTCATTATTTCTTTCAAGTTATCCTTCACTCACTTGATCTTGACCAAACCATATTGCATGACAATTTGATGTCCAACTTGTCTGATTGTGACTAAGGATAACAAAATTTTCTTAAAAGATGGTACATACCAAGCATTTGAAATCCATTTTTCACCAATTCCAGGGAGAAAAACTTTCACTGAACCTTTTCCTTGAGGTATATGAGTTGTATCATCAACTAAATAAATGCGATTTAGTTGAACATCTTTATAGTTCCAAAAATAGTCTCTGTGATAAGTCATATGTTGAGTAGCCCCTATGTCCAATATCAAATCATTTTCAAATGAATCTACATGTTGAACTGCTGAAAAAACATATTCACATTCATCATCTTGATAATATTGATCTTCTGCATATTGCGCTGATTGTTGAGAATTTGAATTTGATGTCTTATTGAAATTTGGTAATTGATCATTACTGGTAAGACAATTTGATGCATATGACCCATCTTTAAACATCTTTTACATCTTACTTCATTAAAATTGTTGCCTCTTCATCACTGTGTATTATTGTTGTGAGTATTACTTTGAAATTTTTATTGATGAAAATTACTACGACCTATACCTTGACCACAACCTATGTAACGACATCGATTAGAAGGTTGATTATGAAAATTTCCAAAATTTTATTTTCTTCTTCCTTTAGAACTTGGAGCTTTAGTGAAAAGAAGATCTTCTCCTATTTGTTTTTGTTTTCCAAAGGATTTACTATGTTGAGCCAGTAATTCACTAAGTGAATCAAAAGTTACAGATGATAACTTATCAGTTATTTTCAAAGACTCAATAAAATGCATATAATATGGAGGCAATACATTTATTACAATGGAGACTAGGAAACTATCTTCAAGTTTAGAAAAACTGCCTTTGATGATTTCTAGATGAATTTTCTTAATCCTTGAAATGTATTCTAATACATCACCATTGTCTGCTAATCTTTGTTTAAGCAATTTCATTTGTATATCAACTCTTTGAGATGCAACATGAGTATCAAACAACTTCTTTAATAGATTCTAGGTAGACCATGCATCTTTGGAATTATTAATATGAACAAACATGTGTTCAGTTACAGAAAAACGTAGAAAAGCAAGTGATTTTTCATCTTTCAAATTCCATTTGGATAAATAAGTACCGTCGGTGGGCTTAGTTGAAGAAGTATCACCATCACATATATCATGCCATAATTCATTATAGATCAAAGTGTTATGCATGTGCTGACTCCAAGTTTTGTAATTCTTGGGTCCATCTAATTTATCTGATTCTCTGAATAGGTTGATTAATTTATACATGATATTAGATTGCCTTATTGCAATAATTGCAAGTTAATGATCACACCACCACACTGAATAATCATCAAAACACTAACAGAGAGACTCAAGGCACCAGAAAGAAAGAGTACACAGTCCATGCAAAAAGATCACTTTTAATGGCTTGTCCTTGACCCTTTAAAAGTCTTGTTGGAAAAGGAGTTTGAGAGAGTATTTCACTAGACTCTTCTCAACTTCTAAGCTTCAATATTAAAATAAAAACTTTTGAAATTTGACCTTTTTACAAGACTTATAGTCTTTTACAAATAGGAGAAAGTGCTCTCAAAAAAACAACATACCTTTGCAAAAAATGATATCTTCACTTATCATTCCACTTTAAACATATGAAATGTTGTATTTTAGCTATTATTTTCCACTGGAGAAGCGAAGAGCAAAGAAAAGAGGTGGAGCTCATAGTCGGTCATGGCGTCCCTATTGAGATAGGTGGGAACATAAGCAAATTCGTAGTCAATGGAGGAGGCAAGAAAGAGGTTCTTTCATTCCTTTAGGGAATCCGGTCATTCCATCCCACAAAGGATTCCGCGCAGTGTCTCTCAAAATCAGGATTCTCTAGTGTGCACTTTCAATAGATCGTATCTCATCTAGTATTATTCTCTCTTTGGGTGCAATTATTCTCATGCTTTTGATAGATGTTTTGACCGCCAAATATGGAGAAACCATGCCATATGTATTGCTCAAGTCTTATCTCATAATATTCCAAAATAGTTGTGTTGCTCGCATCGTTTCCCACTCAGGCATCGAAACACCAGATCTAAAAAAAAAACAAATCCAAAAATGAAATTGCAGGAGGAAAATTCAGAGGAATTAGAGAGTCAAAGGAAGAAACACCAGATCTCAGAAACAACAGATCCAAAAATGAAATTGCATTTCTGAATTTAGATTCAATGTGTTTCACATTCAATTTCTTCATTGGGTTAAAGAAGGTATTGCTCCTTGTATCCTCATAGTGTGCTATCATTTCTTCCGTGAAAATTGTCCAAGTGACAACTGATTTGCAAGAACAAAGCCATCGATACCACACAAATTTATTGGGTTCTAAATATAAAGAAGAAATTTGTACCTTTTTGGTATGTGGCACATCATGTATATCAAAGAACTGCTCCATCTGAAGTATCCATTTGATTGGATCCTTTCCATCAAACTTCCTCATATCGATCTTAGGAAAGTGATTGGTCTTCAACCCAAAGTTGGAGTTTCTCCAGTCCTGATTCATCCTCCTTGTGTCCTCATCATGAATTTCATGGGATATATTTTCACTTCCAGGTGTCCTCTTTATTAGGAAAATTTTCAATCCTTCCATGATCTCCCTTTTTAAACAATCCATCATAGTATCCATTATTTTCTCCAACTTAGCTTCAGTTGAATCCATCATCCCTTGTAGTTCATATTTTTTTACTTTCTTCTTTTGTAAATCATTTATGTCGCTACACATTTCTTCACCTTCATCAAGATTCCAAGTAGGACTATCTGGAGGCTTATTTGGTGTATAAGTTCCCTTTTTTGGTGGCATGTTTGCCATGTATCACTTTTAAAACTTGATTTCGAGGTGGTTCTTCAAGACGATATTTATTCCACTGTATCTCCAAAATTTTAGTCCTTCTGGGTCTAAAAATTTTGTTATGTAGTTCTCTGATATGTCTTCTTTGTATTTCCATAGGTATGATCAAAATTGTACGTTCCAAGTGGAATTTATGGTAACTTCCCCACACCTTGCTGATTTTTTCCCCTTCCAGGAGAGCGTACTTGTATAGAATTCCAAGGGAAAATTATATAATATTTGATTATGAAAATTTCACCCAAAATACTACATACTTTTCATTGTCCAATGCAACTAGTTTCACTTAATTTGGATACTCACTAAAGAAGATATCATTTTTTTACCCAGAACACATGTTTGAGACTATATAATATGATTAGTCAGTTACCCTATCTTACACAAGGTGTATCTACAAAATTAGGAATACCTAGAAGCTAAAATTTTTATCAAAACGACCTTGCTAATTTACATGAATGTCCTCTAGGTTTCATGGTCTGAAACATCACAGAAAAAATGTTATAGAGAAAATTATGAGATGAATAAATTTAGGATGATTCCATAACCTTATTGTACACATGATCTATCTAATAAAGTAAAATTCCTCTGGAGATGAAATTTGAACCCCATGTACCTTGATAAGTCTACTAAATATCCTCCTAGGGTTCCTTTTGGAAAAACATAGAAAACAAGTTATAGCTAAAATTCCAAGGTGTCTCATATTTCACAGCAAAACCCCAAGACCTTGAGCTATGAAACCAAATGTTAAGAACCAAATATAAAAATAGCATAAAAGAAACCTCAAAATAAGTACTCAACTCCTTGAAAAAAGAGATAATTTTAGATAACAAGTCTCTTCAAGGGGGAAATCTTATTATGCACCACATAAATTTCTAAATACAATATGATTCCAAATGAAAAGGTCTCATTGGTATATATAAGAGACTATGAGGTACAATTACAACTGATGGATCCAAGATGACATAAACAAAATAACATTACTAATGTAATATGCCCCAATTAAGGGTTAATGCGCCACTATTTAGGGATTAACAACATATAGGTATACATGTACAAAATTTTACATCTTAATATTTTATAGTTTCACAAATTAACAACTCTTGCAACAATTTCAACCAACAGTTTCTCTTTCTCCTCAACCTGTATAATCCAAGGAAGTGTACCCTCTTCTCTGCACCACAGTCCCTCATGTTTTTCCACTTCCTTTCCATGGCACCAATAAAGGTCTTACAATAATTCTAATTTTTTTGGCTCAAGGAACTCCAACTACTAAAATGGAGTCTTGAATAGTTATATACAAATGTATATTCAATTTTCTTCAAAATTTGGAATAAATTGCAAGTACTCCTCCCGGATGATCTCCTCATGCTCCCATGTGACATATTCAGGACCATATCATGTCCATTTTCCCTTTACCATGCTGATGGGTTTGTATTTCAGAACTTTGAATTTCAAGTCTAGGATTTGCACTAGCTCTACCCAAAACTTCCTTTCATGTTCCACTTGGATCATAGTCCAATCAATTAAAAGGTTAGGATCATACACATATTTATTCAATAATAACACATGACACACATCATAATTTTTCAAGAATGCAGGTAATGGAATAATGTATGGAATGTGGCCTATTATATCTATAAATTCGAATATCCCACAATATCTCACTCCCAACTTTGGCCAACTTCCCAATATTAGTGAACTCCAATTCATGTAAACCTAGAGAAAACTTGAGAACACATTCCATATGAAATGTATGAATTTATTACAGAAGTTCCACTTGATTATCAAACATCGAGGATGAAGAGAGAATAAGGTTGTTGAAGCCTCATTGTTTAAGTTTCCAACCTCTAGCAATGACAATGGTTCACGGTGCTAAAGGATGTGAGACAAAATGTTGGTTGGAGTTCTACAAAGAGACACATATTTGGAAAACATTTATGCAACCCTCCAACAAGGACACCACACTACCGCCATATTTGATGTCATCGATTTAATTTATTTTCCTTCATATGATGCTCTTGATAAGATGTGTGTACCTATAGGTGAACCTAAGGATTTGTTTCCTTTTGAATCTCATTTCTCCAAGTCTATTGACATGTAAAAAATGCAACATTACAACAAAAAACTAACAATCCATGTATGAAGTAGGATGTTGGGTGCCACCTCAAATATGTTTTTGCATGTTCCATTGCTAAAATAGCTAATCGTCATTTAAGTAAGTGTAATTATGACGATATGTATTTCCTTTCTAGTTTGTCCTATTGGCCTTAACTTTTAAAAACACATGCTCACCCAATTTGAAATCCCTATGTATTATTCCTTTTTGGGAATAACTCTTTTTCCTATCATGTGCAACATTTAAATTTTACCTAATCTTTGGCATTTTCTCTTCCATTTCCCTTAGAAATTATGGCCCAATAATGACTATGTTTGTTGTGTTATCCCATCACTAGTGTGTTACATTTTCTAGAATACAATGATTCAAGAGGGATCATGTTCAATGATTCTTGATACCCATTATTGTAATCAAATTCAACCAGATGAAGATAGTCTTCCCACCCATAAGTCTTGTCCATTACATACATTCTCAACATATCTTCAATTATCTACTTGATCATGTTTATCTACCCATTTGACTCTCATTGATAATTTGTATTGAAATTAAAATTAGCCTCATATACCTTAAACAACCTCCTCCAAAATATGGATGTGAAATTGGGATCTTTGTCTAACACTATTTTTTTATACACAACCTGTAAATTTCCTTTTTATAAATCTCTAAAATATTGGCTTCATTGTGAGTCATTTTTGCTAGAATAAAATGTGTATCCTTTGTAAGATTTTTCACTGCTACCATGATGGAATCATGCTTTATTTTTGTTTTGGGAAACTTAGTAATGAGATATATGGTAACAATATACCATTTCTATTCATGATTGGGATATGACTATATCAATCTTGTTGGATGTATCTTCTCAACCTTTACCTTATGAAAATCCATGCATCTTGCAATAAAATCAACTACATATTTCTTCATATTGGTCCAAAAAGTATTCTCCTCTTACAACCACAATTGTTTTATGCTACCCCATATGTTCATCCTATGACACATTGTGAATCTCTTCTTAAACTAAATTTAACAAATCCTAAGAATTAGGAACATAAATTTGTTCTTGTATAGGAAGATTACATCCTCTTCAAGCCTATAATCTTTAAATTTTTGTTGTATATTATCTTATTGTAATATTTGTTTAACTTGTGCATAATGTTTCTCTATTGTTATAACTTCTAATATTCTATCATTTAAATCTATCTTGTGAATACTATTTCATGTAGTATGAATTTTCCGCAGCCTTCTATTGAGTGCATAAGACACTTTTTAATATTTTCCCTTGATGTGCTTGATGTTGTAGAAATATTCACTAAAAAATTTCAACCATCTATCTTGTCTATAATTTAGTGTTGGATACTCAAACAAGTACTTCATACAAATATGGTTTGTCCTCAGCTCAAATTTTCTACATATGAGGTAATGTCTCCACATGTTTAAGGCATGGACTATTGCTTCCAATTCCAAGTCATGTGTGGAATAATTTATTTCATTTTCTTTAATATTCCTTGACTCATAACATATGGCATGATAATTTTGTATAAGAAATCCACCAAGCCCATCTTTGAATGCATCTATACACATAACCAAATTCTCATATGTATTTGCAACCTATAAAATAGGTGCACTGGTCAATAATTCCTTCAAGTGATGGAAACAATCTTCACACTTGGTAGTCCATTCAAATTGTATTCCTTTCTTTTTAAAGGAAGTGATTAGCTATGAAATATTTGAGAAAAATACAATGAATCTCTTGTAGTAACAAACTAGACCCATAAATGATATAACTTATTGTTGGATTACTGAGAGGGGGGGGGTGAATYAGTAATAGTGTAATTATAATCCTTTTTCTTCAAATGTTATATCAGTGTAGAATTATTATCCAATAATGAGAATAAAGAAATAAACAATCACATACACAGTACACCAGYGTTTTATGTGGAAACCCAAATCAGGAGAAAACCACRGAATGCTTTTTCTTATATGTCTTGAAAAATTACATTCATTGGAAGAAACAACTTCCTTTGTTTTCCAGTTGCAACTGGAAGGAGGCTTCAACCCCCTAGTTTTTCGGGCTACAACTTGAGGGAACCTCCAACTCCCCAATTATCTGGCTACAACTAGAAGGAAGCTACAACCCMAAATGTTCTCTGGCTACAACCACCTGTCCTTKCCCCGTCCTGCCACCCTGAAGTAGAAGTAGAATSATGGAACCACTGCCACACTATCATTGTGGGATATACCACTGTAAACCTGTACCAATACATCTGAACCATGCATCAACCATGCATCAACCTATACCTCAACCTGTAATCAACCTGTAATCAACCTGTACCATAAACAAGTGCATCCAACCATGTACAAAGTATATACCAATCATGTGTCAACTAATCATCAACTATGACTTGTCAATATGTACCAACATCATCAACTATGACTCATCAATATATACCAACATCATCAACTATACACCTCATGTATGTGCACCAACTCATCAACTACTTGTCTCAACCATGTACTCAACATGTACCACAACCAAAAACCCTCATCAATTTTATCATCCAAATCTGATTTGTAGCTCTGTAATAGACCTGGTGCATATGATCACATTCTTGCAAATTGACGCAAACGCGCCACCTGCCATGTCCACTCCCACTAGGATCTTCTCTTCCTTAGGATTAAAGAGCTGAACCACTCTTCTAAACCCCTTATCGGGAGTTTTAATACCCACAATGTGCTCTCCTTACGATCTCCCTTTGACCTATCGGGAAATCGGACCTCACGTGGTTGCAAATCCTAAAACCACGGGATCCAGTCTTACCAATCCTTGAATCCTGATGAGCATTGACCCACGTGTTCCTTTCTTTTATCAGGAATCTCCCCGATTAGGAAATCGACACTTACGGGCTCGTGAATCACTCACCTCACAGATCCCCGATTCCTGATCGACGATGATACTCTCTGATCCCCTTAGCTCCTATGGCTAACTCCTTCGCATGTGATCTGCAAGTCCACTAGACCACGGTCCTTTCCTCCTATCGGAGTTTCAGACTTCACGAAACTGAGCGTGAATCTTACGTCCTCAGGAACTTCGATCTCCGATGCCACCTATCCTCCACTTGACAGCTAGGCTGTGGGGCTGTCGCGTTTCGGGATTTCACGACTTCTCCTGTCGTGAGTTTCTCGTCACTGAGAATCCTGAAATGCCGAACCCAGATGCACGTGCAAGCCTTCTCCTCCACGTCACCACCTCCTCGATGCTCTATTGGGTATCGCTAAATCACGGTTTCAACCTACACAAGTTCCCTATCACAGGAAACCATAAATTTCCGATGGGCTGAACCCCAATGGTTCCCTAGCTCCTTGACACGTGTCCCTACCGAGATCAATGGTTGGGATTTCTCTCGGGAAATCGCAAATTGCGGTTCCTTCCTGTGAGAGGTTTACACCTCTGGAAACTCTGATTCCATGATGATCTGAATTATGATGAGCCCCTGGCTCCTTCCCATATGCTAGGGCTTAAACCATGTGCATCTCCTCAGGATCTAATGGCTAACAAGATTTCGTAATCTTCCTCTGCGAATCCTGACCGTCGATTCCTCCTCCTTGAAGATTTCTTGAGTATGGCTAAGTGTTCCTTCTCAAGACTTACTCCTCAATTCCTGCACTTGCAACCCCTGCTCGAACCCTTCTTCAACACGAATTCCTGTGCTCTCTGTGTTAACAATGGCACGAAGGTGCTATACCTCCTGAGATTTTCCACTCTGACTCTTTCAGAGGGACTTGCACGCGCTCCTCACAATAATCATTAAACAACTTCCAAGTGTTGAATCCTTCTGACTCTGCACACTTCCTGCAGCAGTAGTCTTTGACTTCCTTTGCTCAGGTTCACAACTAAGACTTCTTATTCAGCCTGCACACTCCTTGCATGACTTCAACAACCCAAATCCACCTCTGGGTGGATGAGAACAAAAGTCAAAATATTGAGCCTTCATCAACGCACTCCTTGCAGATGAATTCAACTGCACACCTTGCAGGAATCTCGTGGTTCATATAGAGAAACAATTGAAACTCATTTCATCTCTCTTTCAGACTTCATTTTTGAAACATGAAATCACATGCACAACATATACAAAGAAAATGCATAACCAGAAAGAAAACATTCATGAGTATAGCATCAATACACAGAGAAAACAACACAAACCATGTGCTTGAATCAAAGCTTCCTTCTATTAATTCAAAGGCCTGTACATGGGTGTCATTCATACAATATTCTCTACTTTCTCTTCTCTTCTCCTGAATTCTTCCAGTATGTTACAATGGTACAATGAGGGTGTCTATATCCATTTTCCCTCTCGAACTCTAAACTATCAAATCTAGAATTAAACATCCTATCTACCAGCATTAAATATATTAAATGCCTCCTATCTACCAAAGAACGAGAGATTAAGGCTCAAGGTCCAATACAATATACAAATGGTGCTCCTTCATAAAGGATTCACTTAAGACTTGCGCTACAATCCCAAAGCACTTCAAAAATTTGGGTTTGTTTGTCCAGCTGATCTCCGCTTGATGAGTTGGCGATGTTCTTGCATCATACTCCTCGGCTTGAAAACTTTCATGGGATCCTGTCCATGAGCTCCTACATAGTATGTCCATGATTTTGTATCTCTGCTTCAGTCTCCCAGCTGGCATCTTCCATTGGATGGTTCTTCCATTTGACCAGATACTCGAAGTATTGCTTCCGCCTAGTCTTTTTGCTCACCCTCTTATCAAGTATACGCTCCATCTGTGGCTTCTATACAATCGGCATCTGCTTCTTACACTAGATTTATGGATGTTCATCACTTCCAGCTCCTGCTTCCTTAGCCTTATATGGATATAAGTCGGAGACATTAAATGTTGGAGATATTCCGATCTCATCCGGCAACTCAATCTGATAAGCATTTTCTCCCAATTTTTCCAGGACTTTACATGGTCCAATTTTCTTCATTTTTAACTTATTGTATGTCCCCCTTGGGAACCTTTCTTTCCTCAAATGTGCCAAAACTAGATCACCAACTTCGAATTGAAGTTCTCTCCGATGCTGATCCTCTCTACACTTGTATTCCTGATTTGACTCCAGCAATCACTCCTTCACCCTGCTGTGAAGTTCTTTCATCGTCTCTGCAAATTCATCAGCGCTTGCACTCTTAGTTATTATCTGCTCTGAATCCCTCAGTTCAGATACTCGTCTTGGTTTCCTGCCATATACAATCTCAAATGGAATTTTGCCTGTGCTCTTGTTCACTGAGTCGTTGTACGCAAACTTTTCCTGTGACAACACATTGTCCCAACTGCTGTGGTGCTCTGTCACCAAGATTCTTAGAAAATCTCCCAGACTTCTATTTACCACCTCTATTTGCCCATCCGTCTAAGGATGATAGGTATAAATAAACATCAAGTTAGTTCCCATTTTCTTCCAGAGTGTCCTCCAGAAATGTCCAATGAATTTCGTATCCCTGTCTGAAACTATACTTTTCGGCAATCTGTGCAGTCAAATGACCTCCTTGAAGAACAAATTTGCAATATGAGTCACATCGCTGGTCTTCTAGCATGGAATAAAATGTGCCATCTTTGAAAACCTTTCCATGACCACAAAGATCGAATCATTTCCTCTTTGTGCCCTCGGCAATCCCAATACAAAATCCATGCTGATTTCATCCCACGGCCTCTCAGGTATGGTTAATGATTGATAGAATCTCGCGTTCTGCTTCCTGCCCTTTGAATGCTGGCAAATTCTAGATCTATCAACAAAATTCTTGACTTCCGACCGCATTCCTGGCCAAAAGTATGCTTTGCTCAGCTTTGCAAATGTCTTGTCATGGTAAAAATACCCTGTTAATCCACCATTGTGATTCTCCTTTAATAGATTCTCCCTCATGGACCAATTTGGAATACACAGTTGGTTGCCTCTGAAAAACAGTCCATTTTGGATCATCTAATCTATCCATGGGCTTCTGTCTCTAAGAACTTGATTCTCAATTGCTTCATATGCCTCTGCAAAATCTGCATCACCTGCATACATGTCCTTAAGATTTTCAAAACCCAATGTTTTTACTCGGAACTCCTATAGCAACAAACACTTCCTGCTCAAAGCATCAGCCTCTTTGTTAGCAGTACCTGAAATGTGTTTAATTACAAATGTAAAATTCTGCATATACTCTACCCATTTAGCATGTTTCTGATTCAACTTATCCTATTGAGTCACAAACTGCAATGCATGATTATCACTATATAATACAAATTTCTTCGAGATCAAGTAATGCCTCCATTTCTTCAACGCCTGTATGATAGCATAAAACATTTTGTCATACATGGAGTACCTCACTTTTTCCTCATCCAGCTTCTCACTGAAATATGCAATAGGTCTGTCCTCCTGGCTCAAGACCACTCCTATGACAAAGCCACTTGCATCACATTTCACCTGGAACACTTTCGTAAAATCCGACAACACCAAAACCTGCTGTTCTGTGATCTTTCACTTCAACAGATTGAATCTCTTCTCTGCCTCTTCAGTCCAATGAAAATATTTATGTCTTTTCTTAACGGTATCCATCATTGCTGCACTAATTCC